>CAKAOI010049122.1:209025-236802 GCA_916701655.1 Sebastiscus albofasciatus
CAATATTGTGGTCTTTTAGTCCAGGTAAACACACTTAAACTGCAGATCTGCAGGTGAAGCCTTGACCCTGTTGTGTCCTCTCCTATACTCAAGCTCTTTACCCGCCAACACCCGACTTTCCCCTTTGCTCTCCTAACATTGCTTTTCCTCACCCCTCATGTCAATCTCATAGTCATTTTCATTTCAAAATGAACCCCCTAAAAAAGCCATCAACTCCATGAGCATCCGACGAGAATGACTTGTCAAAGATTGATACCCTCGTGCCCTGTAATCAGTTGGCAGAGAGGGGGAATGAGATGGAAAATGCCCCACCGCTCTCCCTCTTTTCCACTCCTTTCCGTCTCCGTTGTTGTCTCTCGGATCTGGGTAAAGGAGGCAGTGATAGATTGAGGTTGTCATTCCCAAAGAGGAGCCCTGGCTTTGCATATTACCCCTTTTCTCCATCACTCTAATGAAAACACCGGAGAGATACCTGGGCCGCTATTGATATCCAAACCCCAGAGCGCTGTGATATCTTTATCCATCACACATGCCTCCTTCCGCTTGGCCATAAATGTGTCTCATGTGGCTGCACATAGCACTTCATCCCAGGCCATCATCTGTACATATGGTAGAAATATGCTAAATGAAATTCCCATTGTCCTTCCAGGGAATATACCTGTAGGGTTGAAGTGGGATCTGAAATATTGCTAGAATAGGACAGAAAGCTAGCCTGGGCTGTTTATGGTCAAGGGCGTTTGGTATACAATACGGGTGTAATGACATGATGTAAAGTTACGACCTGTGAATTAGGTTTAAACGGCAGCCACGGCAAGTTCAAGGTAGCAATCATTGCGCTTTTGGTAAAGGTCAATTCCTGCAGCACTTGCACAAACCTTCAACTGATTGTGGACAAAAATAAGCTTTATTAATTTGATCGCTAATGAGGAAATTAGCCACTGGGTAAATATTAATTTGTTGTTGGTCAACTGTTAATGAACGTTAGGCTGCAGGGGATTCTGTTTTCCGTGGCAAATGACATTAGTAGCAAAGTCAGAAGTGTAGAGGGCTCAGGATAGCAATTAGTGTCTAATTCAGCCTGAAAAGTCCCAACTGTTGTGTGTCCAATCCCAGTTTGTGACAGTCACTTAAACACTCGCCTGTAATGCCTTGGTCTTTTTAGGCCTCGGGGAAAGTCGAGTGTGTCGCCTCCCCTCTCCTCCATCTCTTTGTCTCCTCATTTTTTTCCATCCTCCCAATGAAACTCCAGAGCTTTATAGAGCCAAGGCTGAGACGATGAACGGGTGTCCTTTTACTGTCCTGCTCCCTGTATTCTTTAGTGACATACTTCAGACTTGAATCTCATTCTTCCCACTTGTGCAGTTACCATATTCAGTGCTCATACGCTCTGAAAGTCTTTTTTTATCACATGATCTCAGAATATCACCTTCACCAAGGTCAGCATTTTGTATCTAACTATAAAGCAAATCATCTCTGTCTGTCTGCGGGTATGTCCTTCTCATTATCTCCAGAACCGTGCATTTGATCGACTTCACACTTTGCGGATGTATTGCTGGGGACCCGGGGGGGTGCTTTGATGCAATTTGGTGCAATTTGGACACGGAACACAATCAACATTAATAAACTTTGAATAAACAAGCGACCAGCGCTCTGGTTGGTCTGATGGGGGCAAACTGCGGCTGGATCCTGGATATCTCCTGCTATAACCCAACTTTCCTTCGCTTCCCTTGAGTCAACGAGCACAAGATTCTAGCGTACAGGAAAAGCAACACTCTGCCATTGCAACTCAAACTGTGTAATAATACTGAATGTTCTCAAGACTTAAACCTGCAGCAGGCAGAATGTGTTTGGCATCATTGGGCAAAAATCCATAATAACCTTTTTAGCATTTTGTAATTCAAGTGTTCTGAGAGATAACTAGACTTCTGCTCCTCCTCATGGCTCTGTTTTCAGACTTTAAAATATCTAACCCATGAAGGGAGACTTTGACCAATCACAGGTCATTTCAGAAAGAGAGCGTTCCTATTGGCTCTTCATTCAGAGCCAGCTGTCAATCACTCACAAACTCAAACTAGGCAGCGTTGATTAAATATAAATCAATATTACTGTTATGCCTATTTCTCTCCTCAAATGTCTTCAGGTTGTTTTCCTTCAGTCTGTGAAATGTTGCAGAGGACACAGAGGCACATGATTTTTTTTTCTAGATTACCTGTCTCATGCACTACTGTCAGGACATAGTGACTGTTTTATAAAAATAACTTTTTGTTTTAAATATTTGCTTCAAATCTACCCACTGCAGCTTTAAAGGACTAGTATGTAATCTAAATTTTACAGTAATAAATCATAAAATGACCATGATATGTCATCAGAAAATAAGGAAACCCAGAAGGTCTGTTTTTGTTTTGTGTGATCCCGTCTGGTGCCCATTTAGACATCACCTTGCCACATATGAAACAAATGGCACGCAAACACAAGGGTAGATTCTACCCGACCTGAAACGCCGCAGCCACGGCTCCAATGCTCCTTTAAAGTGTTGCTGCAGTTTACACCATCAAGACTGCTTAGATAGATGGATAGATAGATAGATAGATAGATCAAGCCATTTGAAAACCATTGGACCTTTTGTAATGTAGCTCTTTCCCTCTTTATTCAGCTTACAGCTCACTCTGCAGCACTTGAAAATACCAAGCCAATAGGCGAAATCCTTTGATATCAATTTCACCTGAACAAGTATGTGGACCGACTGCGATAGCGCCACGACCCACCTTTGGATCCGAAAGCAAACTCTAAAAGACAGAGTGGATGTAGTGTTGTATTTATTTGCTTTATGGTGATATATTGTTGTGGTTATTCTGTAGAGTAGCGCTGCATTATTCAAACACTTGGCAGATGTCCTCGTCCTGGACCGACCTCAGGTTACCTTTTTCGGTCCCATAGGCTGCGATGGAAAACATACAGATTTGCCAACAGTGTAGCTGCAGAGTATAAACTATATCAGACACATACTGTAGAACACAAGGAGGAATTATCTCTGAAAAATACAAATGAGCGCGAGGGGCACACAATAGAAACTTGAACGAATATACATTTAAATGAGTTCCACACAGATACAGACACTCACACACACATATACTCCTCCATATATGCATGCACTGACATGTATATCAACAATGACTTGTGGGGTCAAAAGGAGAGTTGATAAAATATAGAAAGCTAAATGTAATTTTCATAATCCACCTGACCGAGAATTGCCACTTTATCGTGGATGAAGGGTTTGTGTGTCCCAGTGACCCTGGGAGTTGTGTTGTTGGGGGCTCAATAGCTCCTGATAGGGTCTCCCAAGGCAAATTGGTCCCATGGAAGGGGCCAGACTAGTCTGGCGGCTGGGCCTTGACCCATGGGCCCAGTATTAAAGAACAACTACATAGAGCAGCGGCCCCGTGGGCCCACCACCCACAGGGACCCACAGGCAAAGCTCAGGGACCTAGGTGTGCTTTCCTGGCATGTCCAACTGATAGGAGACCCTGGGGTATAGGCTCAGAACACACTGGAGAGATTATATATCTCATCTGACTTGGGAATGCCTTGGGAAAACCAGCAAGAGCTGGAAAACATTGCTAAGGGAGAGGAACGTCTGGACTATACCTTGCTTATAGGCTGCCGCCACCACAACCTGGCCCCAGATAAGCGACCGTAAATGGATGGATGCATGGATGGTATCAGCCAACAATGACTTAATAGTGTGCACTCTCTCTCTCTCTCTCTCCCCCCTGCACTGTTCATTTCCATACCACCCACCACCATCAGCACCACAGGGCAAAGGTACACAAACAGAGAGGAACAGAAGCAGGTCTGAATCAGCGGTGACAGTCAAAACAAATGAGGGGGATAAATGGAGCAGCTGTTTTCTATTTCGCTAAATACCCCTTTTCATATAGGCGGTAAAAAAATAATAAAGCGACACAATTAGTGAAGCACTCATTTAAAAAAAAAAAAAAAACTCTTTCTCTCTATGTCTCACTGGGCTAATTATAAGCGATCTGTAAAAAAATAGACGGAGAGAAAAACACAGAGTGGAAACCTGTAAAGGGAGGTCAGACGAGGTCGCTCCATCTGCAAGTGAAAGCAGTTGTTGTGAGGAAAGAGGCTGTGCAGCCACCCGGAGAGTGACCGACGGCTGCCGAACAAGGGCTGAATATGAAAAAAAAAAACAGAGGTAATTTGGATTCAGATAATCATTCTAACTGCCAATGGCTAATTTTGCGCTAACCCTTCAAGCCCCTTTTTACTCGCTACATTAACAGACGGTATTGTGAAGCAACCAGCTTTTAATGTGTTTAACAATGCATTAAATGACGTGATTAAGCAGCTGAATTGGACGGGGAAGCTTTTCCACCACCGTGTCAAACACGAGGCCGGGCCTGACAGGTAGCAAGGATGTACATAAAGAGGAGCAAACAATATTGTGTTGTAACGTAAAACCCTACTGAACTCCTTTATGAAACTATACACAGTTCTCACAGTTATTATCAGAGATAGTGTTCTCGAGATATTGAGAGGATGCGTGGATCACATTGAAGGAGTCAAGTCAATGACTCAGTTGAGTGTTGTTCATTCTTGACCTTGAGATCATTATGTGGGATAGAATATTCTCCTCTGAGAGGTCTACTTACTTTTTCTGAGCTCTTCTGCATCATCTTACAGACAAAACTGACTCAACTAGTTCTGACATTTTTAACGAGATGTTTTTGTTTTTAGCCATCCTAGCAGTTATTCCACGGAGGGCAATGCTGGTCGATTGGTCCACCACTTTGGTCCAGACTTAAATATCTAAACAACTACTGGATGTATTGCCATGAAATTTTGTACACACATTCCTGATCACCAGAGAGAATGAATCATATTGACTTTGGTGATCTACCTGACATTTCCTCTATAGCGCCACCATGAGACTCACATTTGTGTTTTTAGTGAAATGTCTTTGTGAACAATTAGATAGCTTGCTGCAATTTGGTACACAGCTGTATGGCGCCCATCTGGATGAATAGTAAGAACTTTGAAGATTCCTTATCCCTTACGTTAATGCTTATTTCTCTCCTCAAATGTTTTCAGAATCATCTTGTAGTGCACGGTTTACCTGTAAAATGAGAAAGTTTGTGACGCCGCCGCCATTCTGAAATCTGGTGAAGGAATGCCAAGTTCCGGTCACATGACCGGAGCACAGCCAATAGGAACGCTCTCTCTCTGAAATGACCTGTGATTGGTCAAAGTCTCCCGTCACGGGCTAGATTTTCCAAAGCCTGAAAACAGAGCCATGAGGAGGTGCAGAAGTCTAGTTTTCTCTCAGAACACTTGAATTACAATATGCTGAAAGGTTATTATGGAATTTCTGCCCAATGATGCCAAAAATATACTGCCTACTGAAGCTTTAACATTTCATCTTGCACCATCATCAGGTCAGAATTTAACACTTTGGTTTATGACCAAATATCTGCAAAACTAATGACATAGCTTCAGCTGTTTAGTGGTAATTTGCAACATGCTAACATGGTAAATTAAGTTGATGAACAAGGTTAAAAAAACTAGACCTGTTTAAAATCAGTATCTTGGCTGTAGACTCTTAGTTTATGATGATGTTGATTAAAACAGTGCCTAAGGATGGATTACCTGCTGGGTAAAGCAGCTAGCTGTCCAGGTGCCCCCGATCCTCAGGGTGTCAGTTTGCTTCAAACAGTGCTGGAATTGGGGGGTACCTTTCAAAAAACAGACAACCACGTCCACTCTACGCAGCGATTGGCCAGGTGTGTGGAAGTGAGAAAGTGAGTGGGGTTTGAACTACTCTCTCAAGCTCTGTTTTTTTCTCTTCACACAACTCCTTTCCAGTGTTGACTTTGGTCACTTAAGGCGAGTTTGTTTGAAGCATACTGAACCTATTTAGGGGCCTCAAAACCCACCGGTTCATTCTGTGGAAATTACTCGTAATTTAATTAATTGCAAATTAGTTTGGTATTATGCACCACTTAAACACAATATCAACTGAAATGGTTACGGCCTTACAGCTTGGTACAATTTGGGTTTTATTTTCATAGCTCTGGCCATCAGTTCTATCAGTTACGATAATATTTCAATCACCATGGCCAGTATACTGTCATCCTAACTGCTAGAACTGATGGCCACAGCAACAAAAATAAAACCTAAAATGTGATAAACTGTAGTTTTCCTTCAGGTGGCTTCTATATATTTACCAAATCTTGAGGCCCTCATCACATAGAGAGGCCATATGTCAAAATATAGTTTCATTACCATTTAATATGATGCTTACACTGTACTAACATGGGAAGGAGGGAGGGATGGGTGGTGTGATTAGGCACCCACAGCTCATTTTTGTCCCTGGAGGCCAAAGCTGAGCTGGGATGTCCGACAACATGTTCAGAACTGCCATGTGTGTCAATTATAGAAACCTGAAAACAGAAAACTGGTGGGAAAGCTCCAGCAAACTCAGGTCCAACACCCCTGGGAGATGCTTGGGATGGATTTAATGGTTCCGTTTCCCGAGAGCTCCAAACAAAATGTCTTCTTCCTGTTTTTTGTGGACTATTACTCCAGGTGGTTGGAAACTGTTCCCCTTAAGAAAAGCAACTGCAGAAATCACATCTCAAGTCCTGGTGAGAGACCCAATTGGGGCCTTCCTGTGACCCAAGATTGTTTCCAATCTTGAATCACAGTCCTAACAATGTGCCGAACCTGGAACGTGGGACACAAATTATCATCCCCAGACCAACCTCACAGAGAGAGCACCTCACAGAGAGAGTGAACTGCACCTTAAAAAACATAATTGCAACCAGCAAAATTTGGATTTGGTAGTTTGATTGAGCCCCTCAGCTCATTTTTTCCCCCGGACCCATTAGCAGGTTAATCCGGCCATGCCAAGTCAAGTAAGTCAATTTTATTTATGTTAGGGCTGTCAAAGTTAACAAAATAATAATGCAAATTTGTTTTAACACCACTAATTTCTTTAACGCAACTTGTAATTTTTAGGGTTTTATGTTAGGTGAGAAAAAAACCTGTCATGGCCATTTTCAAAGGGGTCCCTTGACCTCTGACCTCCAGATCAGTGAATGAAAATGGGTTCTCTGGGTACCCACGAGTCTCCCCTTTACAGACATGCCCACTTTATGATAATCACATGCAGTCATAGTCACGTCAGCACACTGACACACTGACAGCTGTTGTTGTCTGTTGGGCTGCAGGTTTCTTTATGATTTGAGCATATTTTTATATAGCCCAGTATAACAAATTGGACGCTGGGGGCTTTACAATCTGTACGGCACACAACACCCTCTGTCCTTTTCAACCCTCGATTCGAATAAGGAAAAAGTCCCCCCAAAAATGGAAGAAACCTCAGGAAGAGCAACTGAGGAGGGATCCCTCTCCCAGGACAGACATGCACACAATAGATGTTGTGTGTACAGAATAGACCAAAATAATACAATTCCAATATAGACAATCCATATAACAAAATCATACATATCATGTGAACATACAGTATATGAAAGATATAGATCCAGGAGGATGTCAAGCAGCTTCCAGGTGTCGCCAAACAGATCCTGCAGCCTGGAAGGAGGCCATGCCAGTGATTACAAATTGGATTTTTTACTCTCTGTTGTGTGAATCATATTGCTTTTTTAACTTCAGTGGTACCACATCTGCTTCATATTTCAGTCTCTCTGAACATTGTACATGAGTCATTTAAAAATGCATTCCATCTCAGTTCAGTTCACTTCAGTTTATTCACAGTCAATAATACAACTACAATCATAAGATATAATGGAGATATGTGAAATAGGACACTCTGATAAGCTATCTGAAGCTATCTGAAGCTTGAGAATGGACACATGTTGAGGACAAATGAATACAGAGTTTGGAAACCTGGTTATATATGCTGTATGTGTGTTTCATACCATTTAATAAAACATAGTATATTACATTAAAGGCTGTCTGTGAACTCTAGATGTAGGGAAATAAATGAAAAAGGTGGTAAACTGCACTTGAAAAATGCTTGAGTGTAAGGGTTGTCTGTATGTAATTTAAAGGAGTAATGGAGGTGAATGAGGCAAACCCGCAGAGCTTTGGCTGTGGCCACCAAACAGCGTTGATGTGGGTGCTATATCATTACAGTATATGATTACAGCGAAGGCTAAGGGAGGTGTTTTGGCTAACGCAGCTGCCAGTGTGACTTATTGCTGGTAAAAAATTTTCTGCATGAATGATGTTTCTAAATCCTAGCAATTTGGGGGTGCCATCACTTAGATGGAATACTGTTTCTGGAGCATATGAGAGCTGCCATGGTAAATTCGCACTGTGCCAGCGTCGCCTGAGCCATTGCTGACTAGGCCAATCCTTGCTGGAACAGATCATGTACGCAGAGTTCAGAGCAGGAAGCGGCTCCGCGTCAAGACCCTCAAACTTGCTGGAAGTTCCAGGAGCTGGCAGTGTCTGTTTGAATAACAAGCCCAACCCTGTTTGACCCTCCAACTCCCTGGCGTGCAACTTCTTACCTCATTACTGACACCTCGTCGGGTCCACCCTCCTCCAGACAGAGAGGAGAATGTTCACATAGCGGATACCGCTCTCACGAGGGTCATCCAACCTTTTTTTTAAGTCTATCCTCTGATAGTGAGCTGTAGTGAAATGACTTCCCCTTGTTTGTTATCTTACAGAAAGGATGAAAAAAGAGATTTGGCACACACACACAGGGATGTGTATGTGAGCACTGCTCTGAAAACTCTCTTTTTTTCTCTCTGCGGCCAAACTCTCCGGTCCAGGCTGCATGGCAGAGGTAGTGCCTGCCCAGCTGGAATAATAAGAGCCTGGATGACACTTCTTCCATAAACAATATGGGGAGAGGTCGTGAAAGGGGGGGTCGGCAAGCCTCGCTGGTATAGGACTGCCTGTGACATGGAGCGCCACTCACAAACAAAAGGTGGAAGGAGGGACGAGGACAGAAGGGCTGTTGGCACCACTTGAAACGCACTCCTCGCTCGATGTGTCAGTCGCTGTCAAAAGAACACTCCCCCCCTCTTGAGATGTAATGAGCCAGGGAGGCCAACCTCTGTATGTGTGTGCAGTGTCAAGTCATGTCAGTTTATTTATAGAGCACCTGCAAGTAATAACCAAAGAGCTTTACAGACTAATTTAAAATACGGTTAAATAAGAAGGCAAATAACTAAGTAATCTTATGGTTAAATCAATAATTGAGGGACAAACGCAGAAAGATGGGTGTTAAGATGGGAATTAAAAGTGGGATGGGCTGTTCCAGTCTGGTCACCTTTAATGAATTAATTAGATGATCTACAGTAAACTAAAACATTTGAAGAATTTCTCTCAAGGTGCTCCTGAGATATCACGTTCACGAGAATGGGATGGAGGTGAGGTCACAGTGACTTTGACCTTTGACCTCCAAATTCCATTCAGTTCATCCTTCAGTCCAAATGGATGTTTATGCCAAATTTGAAGAAACTCCCTCCAGGCGTTCCTGAGATATCATGTTCACCAGAATGGGTCAGACTAACTGATGGATAACCCTAAAACATAATGCCTCTGGCTAATGCCGGCATGGAGACACACAAATAATGAACAACCATTGAAGTAATTTTATTTTGCTAAAAATGGCAAGCTTTTCTGTGCTTCATATCATTGCGAACTGAATATATTTATGTTTTGAACACTTGGTTGCACAAAACAAGTCATTTTAAGACTTCATCTTAGGAAATTGTCATTCAATAGACCACATTGATTGATAAGTAGATAAAACAATAATTAAAATAATCGTTTCAGCCCTACTTTGGAATTTGACTGGGAACGTGGAAAGTTGAGGAGCAATTGATTTAGTAACCAGTGAAGAGAGATAGCTTCCTCTCTTCCTGGTACCAGTGAGGAGTCTTGCTTCTGCATTTTGAAATAGCTGCAGGTGAGCTTGGGATGATTGACTGACTTCCACATGACGTGGGTATCAGTATTCAAGATGAGAAAGTTTTGCTATCAACCTATGGTGGAAAAAAATCTACTACTGGCAACTGGCGAGTTAATTAGATTGTCAAAAATGACGGACATTTGAAGGCAGAGGCCTTGGAATATTGGCTACATCACTAATGGAATTTGCGGGACTGATGATAAGGGATGCTGTCTTACTCTCAATTAGCTGGAAAACGTTTTTGGCCATCTGGCATTTGGTATCTTCAACTTAAAAGAGACTTAAGATTGTGTCCTTCAACCCGTTTTAAGGGGAAATATAGCTGCATGTTGTCAACGTAGCAATAGCAAAGGTTATTTAAAAAAAAAAAAACAGAGCTCATCCATCCATTATCTGTAACCGCTTAACCTGTTCAGGGTTGCGGGGGGTGGGGGTGGGGGTTTGACTGCACCACCGTATATATTGTTATTAAGACGGAACCTTGGGGTACAACACAAGAGATAGTAGCAGTAGAATACGATGAAAATGTATCAATCCAGACTGAAACAGATCTATTATGCAGATAAGGCCTTACCTTGACGCCTACCTTCACATTTGAGTTGATCCAACAGTATGAAATGATCGACCGTATACATCACATGGTCTGCAAGTTATTCTTGTACCCTTAAGATGTGTTCAGACAGAACGCGAAGCAAAGTTTCACCTCGCATCATTTGCTTAAACTATTTTTGTTTATTTGCCCCAAACAGTCAATATACTGTACCAGCAGTAGGCCTACAGATGTTACCTGTAAACCAGATAGCAACAGAGCAGTGTCCCTGTTCCCTTTTTCCCCTCTCATATCAGTATGTTTCTGAAGACATTTTGCACTTGTGACTCTTTGTGTCAATTCACAGCATGTTAGCCATACTTGTATAGTCTACATGTGTCTTTCATTGACTTTTTATACAATCATACCACCTCTATAATTCACTCTGTGATCTGTTGGAACACGCAGTTGGTAGAACCGGCTGAGTAATGTGGTGCATCCTGTAACCTGACTGCAATTTGTCCAAAATGGTGTTGTGATCTAAATTCGGATAATTTTTCAAGGACCTTTGGGAGTGACAGAAATTGTACAGTCAGATCTAGTTTTTTTTTTTTTTATGTGCTTGTATGTTTATGGGAGAAATGATAGAAGGAAAATCTGCACAGAATTCATGAATGGACAAAATGTTTGTATGCATTTCTATAGGAGACAGTAAGAACACAGGGTAAAAGAAATAGAAAATGACAGATAGCGCGTACGCTAATTGCTTTCAGGAGCAGCTTGCGACAGCAGTCGAGACCACCCACGCTTTACTTTAGCGTACAAACCAAATTAAAACACTTCCCAGGGGCCGCTGCATTCTCATAAAACCCAAACCACAAATTTCCCAACTGTCTCCAGCTTTATCACCTACTGTAGGCGCAGACAGCCCCCATCTTGGTGGTTTTCATTAACTCGATATCCCGTCAAGCCCCGGTTTGACCCCCTGGGAAACCCCCTGTGGTACTGTATGATGTCAGGCTCAGCTGGATTGAGATCACCTGTGGCAGACAGTCAAATGCCAGCCACAGTAATAGGATATTGGATGAATGTGTTTGCCACAGCCCCATTCTTTTTGAGGGGGGTTTCAATCGGTCCTAATCACGTCACGATAAAGTTATTTTTTACCAATTGCTTTTGGTTGTCAGTCATTAAATGAGGAGTATTTGCCCTTGTCGACCGAAAGAAAAAGAAATATCTGACATTTTGTGTGGAAACTAAGTTATTTCTGTGGGACACCACACATTCATTTTCAGCTAATTCCGACTGTGTTGATAAGAAATTACACCATTTGATTCACATCACTTGAGCCTGGAATGCTTTATCACCAATCGAGGATGCAAAAGAATCCTGATTGTGTTTTTCGTTTGGACAAATTTGTCTTTGGCCCCTGCCTTTTTCAAGAAGCAAAAGTAATTATCTCTCACACGCAGGCTTAATATCACTTTGGAGAATATGCCAAATTAAGCAGCTCTGTGATGAAGTTGCACCATTAGGTCTGTTGGCAGGAGGGGTGGCTCCACACCAGTCCAAAGTCAACAGTTCAGGGCCGCATGATTGACACAAATGTACACCTCCTTGTCCTCAGTTTCAGTGTCTTAATGCAGTAACTGATTTCTTTGAGGGTTTATTACAATACAATAATGAACTTGAAAAAGGAGCACTAAACCAACATGTTGATGTGGTACTGTACTGTAAATGGCGGAATTGGCCGGTAACATCACAGCTTCGTATGATCAGACACTCTGATCTCTCCCATTTGCACTGACTCCAACACGTTCTCATCCAACTCTTCAAGCTCACCACATACCTCTGCTTTGTCACGTCCACTGGCGTCACTTTAGGTTTAGGAAAAAAACTACATGGTTGGGCTTAAAGCTACTACATTTATAAAGTGAAAATGAAACTGAACGTTGTGAACACTGGAACAAACAGCTGAATGTAACGGGAAAGTGAAACTTAACACACGGGACATGAACAGCGGTGTACTGGATGAAAGCCTTGTGTTTGTTGGGCAACAAAACCACTTAGTTAGGGTTAGGAAAAAACATCATGGTTGAGCTTGAAATTACTACATTTGCAAAGTGAAACGGGATATGAGCGAACAGCTGGTTGTAAAGTGAAAGTGAAACGCGGGACACAAACAGCGGCCTCCTGGATGAAAGCCCTGGGTTTGTTGGACCCATCCACCTCCCCTCCCGCCTGTTCTATGTTTGTTTTTTTGCTCTTTAAACTACATCACCACACTCCCGGAGCGTTTTTCTGAGCGTTAAATATTGCCGTGGATGGGTTTACGCTGTAGTAAACTGTAAGCCCGGTGCGTCTCATACTGGCGCTAAAGGGTGCCTTGCACGTTGGTGTCACACACCAAGGGGCGTGACAAAGCGTTGGTATTTGACACCCTGGGAATGAGAATGGGGCGTTCACACGACCGTGCTTGGGTGCTCAATCCTGATTTGGCTTTGTTATAAATATTCTACCGACTAGCTTTGACAATTGCAGTAACTCAACCGCTCTCCCCGTTATCTGTAGAGATTCTGAACGGGACAAACACACAGTCCCTGTATCGTTACACTGATATTATTTGAGAATTTTTTTTTATAAAATCACTGTTGAGCAGCTATAAAACAATACACACTATGTGATGTGATAAAATAAAACATAGAAATACAATATTGATGACAGAGAAATATGAGTTAGAGAATAGGTTCAAGTTTTAAAGTGACTTACATAAAGAAAGTAAATTAAGCTCCCTTTGAAGGCAGTAATCCCAGCCAGAGAGGTTGTCAGTCCTTAAATGGATGTTACAGGAAATTTATACAGGGTTTGAAGTTATAAGTGAGCTTGAGCTCCAGAATTTATTTTATTGAATCATTACTTGTTGATAGTCATACTGCTTACATTTGTTGTTTGTTTCCTGCTGAATAATACATCTCCTGCTGCTTTTACAACACAGACTAAGCTAGTTGTTATTTTTTTATGCAGACATGGAACTGGTTTAATGTGCCACTTAAGAAACATATTGGAAACACATCTTTTATTAATATGTTGTTCATTGGGCCACAGATTTACTGTGTGGTTCAGTGTCACTGCTTTAATCAACCTTGTTTACAGAAGCATGTAACATTTAGCAGCCAAAGGTGAGTTTTCTCAGGACTTGGTGGGGACCAGAACAGAGCTACAAGGAGAGTGAAAACTGGACTTCCATTCAGCCAGAGGACTCAAACATAACTTTATAGGAATGCAAATTTTGCTCCGTGTCTGATAGATATATATCAGCCTCGTATCGCACTTGCAGAAACGCAGAATGCCACAGGGTTTATGCTGGTAAACCATTGTTTAGGTTTAGGCAACAAAATTACTTGGTTAAGGTTAGAAAAAAGATGATGGTTTGTGTTAAAATAACCATTTATCGAATTTATATAATAATTTAACAGCGTAGCGTAACGTCACAGCGCAACGTAACAGTTTAATGTAGCGTAACATAACATAACATAACAGTGTAGCATAACAGCGTAACGTAACAGGTAACGTAAAAGCGTAACGTAACAGCGCAACAATTTTTTTACGTAACGTAACTTAACAAGCGTAACAAGGTAACTCAACAAGTGTAAAGTCAACGTTTACTTTTGGTTTCACACGGGGCATGAACAGCGGTCTCCTGGGTGAAAGTCCTCTGTTTATCTGACCTGTCCACCACACCTCCCGCCCTTAGTGGACTTTCTTACTTGTTATACTTGTTAGTATACAATGTAACTTTCAATAATGGTTGTGCAATATACTAGGTCACTGGCTCTGCCCGTCTCTTGTTGTACTCCGTCACTTGTACTGACCATATGGCAACCGGGCTGGGCTGGTGATGTGTTGTGTTGTCGGGGAGTTTTTTTCCCCAATTGGCAAAAACTAACAAAATCCTGCAGCTGTATAAAACGTTCTGTTAAAGTGTGATAATGAAACTGGGAGGTTCAGTAGTTGAGGTAGGAGGTAGAAGGATATTCCATGTATTTCATCCCACCCCTTTCGTTTTCTTCCAGAGGTGAATTTCATGTTGTAGTTTAGTTATAGGATTACATTGTTTTCTAAGAAAACCCTTCACAGCACCTTGAATGAAAAACTCAATGGTTAAGCTCAAGTATTCATGACTCTGATACAAAGGCTGCTCGTCTTAAAGCTTGGCATTAAAGAAGAGGATTATGGTCTGACGGTGTCTTTTTATGACTGTGACATACATCCTCTATTCCTTATCATTATGTTCTGCATTTATTCATGTTTCATTATTATTGTTTTTTCTTACACAACGGCTCTACCATCATTACTTATATTACATTAATTCATTATTAACAACCATGACGACTAATAACAGCATGAAAGACAACCTTATCTTAATACGTATTAATCCATTCTCCTTTTTCCCATTATCATTTCAGTCCGTTGAGTGTGTTAAATTTGACACCGCTTTATGAAACAATACATTGCTTTACAATACATACTATTTCATTGCATTTTTCCTCACTGAATCCTATTACAATGTTTCATCTCTAATCGTGAGCAATGTGAGCATCTGCAACTTAAAAAACAGCTATTTAAATCCAGCTTAGCGTGTGGTCTTGGTCCAGTAGCCCCTGAAGCCATCAGGTGCCGAGCATGACCCCAGACACCTGGTTTACCTACTGGTGCCTGAAACCTCTTCACCTGTGACCTTTAACCCCACAGGAGGCTTGTCAGACATCCCCAGTCCACCAGCTCCTGTTTGCTTGGCTCACAACTCCGCAGCCAGTCTGAATGAGAGATAGCTCTACCAATTTGCAGTCCCGTGTAGCATTCGTGCAATGTTTTCAGTGCAGATGTTTGTCATAAATATTCATAAAGCTGCCTAATGGCAATCATTACTCCCGTTCAGTCTCTTTGCCTTGGCAGGGCCCCCTAGTGAAGCCCGCTGCCAAAATGGCTCTTGAACTCTGCACTCTAGTGGCCGCTTTGATTGATTGGGACTGTCATCGCATGGAATCCTCCGGTCGCGCTCGCTTCACTCGCACAGCCAGCCAGACAAACATATGACAAGCACAAACACAGAGGTATTACACCGACGCACGGAGTCATGAATAGTCATTCAATTCACTAATGTGATCAGCCATCAATCTCGTAGTCCCTGCTCGCTCTCTGAGTGTGTGCGAATGCATTTCCTCTGAGGTGTTCCAGCACGTTCTCATGCTTGTACAAAGAGAGGGAAACAGTCATGTTTGCATCCTGCTGAAAGCACTTCATTTATATTTGACAGGCGCCCACTTTTTCCTCCTATAATCCTGTGTGAAAAGTTTAAACCAAACAGGATTTATCCTGGTCAGGATGGGAGGAAAAGGTGTGTGCTTGGTGCCAGAGGAAGAACGTAGGAAAAAGACATGGATTTTTGAAAGCGTTTAAGAGAAAGCGGGATGTTGACTGAGCGCTTTAAGGTATTCTGAAAGTGGATAAGGGTGAGTGGAGCCCAAGGGTCTCCCCAACTGTAAGTGCTTTAATGGGAGCCAATAAAGGTGTAAGGGGTGACTGGCTGCAGACCTACCTCCGCCACATCTCTCTACCTCTTTTCTTCTCTCTCATTTTCTGTGGCCTGTGGCTCTGGTTCTGTGACAGCAGCCTTCGCTGAGAGTGAGGCCTCCATAAATCTAGTGGGATTAAAGAAACCCAGCTCGCCTCCAAATTAAACCAGGGCAGAAACCACTTAATAATCCACAGGAGAGAGAAAAAGGGCAAAAATAGGGGGAAGAAACATTGACTTTGGCAGGCACACTTAGGGAGTTCATATAAATAAACACAACTTCATAAACAAACAGAAATCTTTCTGATGAAAAGTACAGATTGTCATTCACAGATAAATATCAGCTCAACCTCTTTTTATATTAAATCTCTATTTGCTTTCTGCTCAGTTTACCGAGATGTGTAATTTTCCTATAACTCCTCCGCACGACTTTCTCTGGCTTTTGTTAACTTTCATCTTAAAAGTCAAAATGTTGAGCTGCATTTTCTTCCCTGACAGCAACAGACCCTGATGTGGCGCCGTGAGACACATCTCAGAGGTGTATGTTTATATTCAGGGAACTTAATTTCCCCTCATCTTTTTTATAGCCGGCTGCCTCAGTGGGTTTCTCCTGGGACACAATAGTCAGCAGAGAGTGTTGTGTGTGTTGTCTGTCTTTGAAGATGAATGTATGCATATGCAGGTGCGAGGCCTGTTCATGTTTCTGTTTTCATTCTTGAATATTTGCAAAAGTATAAATTGCACGCTTTAAAGATTAGGAGTTACATCTCGTCTCTGCGATCGTTTTCTGCTATGCGATGTTTTGATGGAATGTGACTGGAAAGGCTGCCGCTCCTCCGTGAACTTTCACTCCTGCAAAAGTTCCCTGCTCTGCAGGCTGAGGGTAGTGGGAGGTGAGAGTGGAAGAGGAGGAGGAGGAGGAACAGCGGCGGTCCACAAGTTGGTATTCCTGCTCTTTTACTTCTGCTCGGCTCCTTTGGGAACCTTTGTTGGCACACAAACCGCTGTTTGTTTGAGCTGCTCCACAATACTCCCACTCAGTGGGAGAGAACTCCTAAGGGGTGTTGGATTGCACCTTGTGGCTTTCCTTTCCTTTTCCTCTCTCTCTCTCTGTAGTGTTGTGAGGCGAGCAGAGCGGGGCAGGGCAGGGCAGCAGTCTGGGGATAGCGTACAGATTAATGAGCTCCTGAGGGCTAGACTGGGCCCAGTGTTGCACATGAAAGCACTGGGAAAATGGACACTGGATCTCTCTGGTTCCTGGATAAGGTCTGATGACTTAATCTGTCTGAGGATAAAGGGAGTTCGGTGAGGAGGGAAGCCACGGCCGTGGCTCAGTGACAATGTTATAGTTTTAAGCTCGGTGTGTATTTAAGGGGGCATGATACCACAGCTGGGTCAACGTTTATTTGAAAATAATACTTTTGTGGGTGTTTTACTACAAAAAAAAATCATGAATTCAGCTCTTCTCAGGGTAGTGGTTGCCCTCCATTGTGATCTACTGGCTACTCATCATAGTTTCCAGAAATACATTGCACTTAGTGTCAAACTTTAGCTCTGACTACATACATTTTCCAAGCCATCATACCGAAAAAAAAGCCATATAGCTTGTCTATGCAAGGAGCTTATTAGGACTCATATATACGTTTGTTGTTACCAGGGACCTCTAGTGGCCGTAGTAATTATGACGGAAACAGAGGGAGTCAGTTGACGTAGAATAAAGAATGCCAAAGGCCGCGTATGGAGGAGGTCGGGGAGGACGAACGGGTCAAACAGAAACAGGACTTTCACCCAGAAGACCGCTGTTTGTGTCCCGTGTGAAACCAAAATTCAACGGGAGTTATTTTCAGTTAGGTTAGTGCGTAACCACGCCACATACTACTTCACGTACGTAACGTAACAAACTTATTTTAACCCAAACTGTGATCTTTTTCCGAAACCTAACCAAGTAGTTCCATTTCACAACGTTAAATAGAACAGTCACTATATATCATTTCGGGAGACATTGGCAAACGACCCATTCTTTGTTTAGGTATGAGGATGTGTTGACATTTTCGATGATGTCAGCACGAATAATAGATGCTTTTTTTCTCCCACTTTAGAAAACCTAATCCTCTATTCACTGCACTGTGTCAATGCTGCCTCTACGATCGGCCTGGTGTCTCCATTCATTTCATTTCACCTGTCAGAAAAATACAAGTCGCTGACCCCCAACTGCTCCCGTGGTTAGGCTAGTGGTGTGCATGGCAGCTCGCTGAGGAAAATTGTAAAGGGCGTCAGTAGCTCAGTCCGTGGGGACTTGGCTTGGGAACGGTTCAAGTCCACCGCACGGACTAAGTACGGATTGTGGACTGGTAGCTGGAGGGGTGCCAGTTTGCTTCCTGGGCACTGCCGAGGTGCCCTTGAGCGAGTGCACATACATAACTGCTCCCTAGGTGCTGTATAGTAGCTGCCCACTGCTCCTAATATACTAGGATGGGTTAAATGCAGAAGCTAAATTTTCCTGTGTACAATGTGTGACAATAAAAGTTGATTTACATTTATATTTACATTAAATCGCTTTGGATAAAAGTGCAAATTTTGCCAAATAATTTTAACAGTGTTAGCTATACCTCCTTAAAGCAACTGCAGGAAATTCTCTCAGAAACACAAATACATAAATCTCTGAATTGAAATAACCTAAATTGTGCCAGTGTTGGCAGAGTACTGTGTGTTCATGACCCCATCGCTCACAGTGGAAAGCCCATTAAGAAAATACATATTTGGCACCTTTAAATATTTCTGTGTGTATTAAACCATTGGGGTCAAAGTTTGGTAATATTAGATTTTTATATGATTTTTATATGAGGTTATTTTTGTCAGGTAATTAATTAAATGGATTCACCAAAAAAGCAGACATACCTATTGGTCATTTTACATATAAACAGAAAATTGACAAAAATGTAGAACATATTGTGAGATATCTATCACTAATAAATTACAAATATTGTCATACAAAAGATTTTATCCATTTCGCCCAGCCCTACTGAAACAACCCCCCTCCATACAGGTGCCCCCTACCAACCAACAGGAGTCACTAGGGCAAAGCAGTGATCCCTCACTGGCTTCCCACCAACAAACATTGTTTGTGTGTCCATTAGTTCAGGTGCTTCTGTCCACTCATACATGTCAAATATGTTTACTGTGGTGATATTCTTCCTTTTCTAATAGCAGCTCTGAGCTTCCCTCTACCAATCAATAACAAATTGGCATACAGCTGTTGTCGGTAGTTATCACAAGCCATCTTATAGCCAGGTATGTTGAAACAAAGGAAAACAATTTATTCAAAGCTATAGCAATTTTAATATGGGGACCAAATAACAACTCAACACTTTTTTTTTTAATTGTGCCACAGGTGATGATAATGTCAAAATATAACAATATAATATGATATAAGAATGTAATATAGAGGTAATGATAATAATGTAAATGTGAATTTAAAGGGATAGTTCGGATTTTTTGAAGCAGTGTTGCATGAGTTAGTTATCCATAGTCAGTGTATTACCTACAGTAGATGACGGTCGGTACGCCCCCAGTTTGGAGAAACAGACAGGAGTACTGCCATGGGAGCAAAGCAATACAGTGCTGTGGACGGGGGCAGCAGCAAAATAGATTTTAGACACCTAAAAGAAAGGCTCACCTAAAAAAAACAATATCAGTTTAAGTGTGAGCTATATTTAGAATATTTTCACCACTTTACCTGGCCATCAGACAGCCCTTTCCGTCTGGGAACTGAAGCCGTTATATCCATCTATGTGCTTTCCATTGACAAAAACAGTCATTTTACCTCGCAGAAGAAGGGAGTTGCTGGTCTACCGCTGCCTCGATCGGTTAGTTTGTGTTAATGTGTGATTTTGGTGTTTTAAAAGGTTAGTTTGGATTAACAAAAAAATCTAGTGTGGGTAATGAATATGAGTATGAATAAGTACCTCATACAACCCTACTTCAAAAAATCCCTCTAAATATAGTCTAAACCAGCACATCCTTCTCCACCACATGCTACACTAAACGTCCTATTTACTTGGCCATTTCAATGTGAACATGTCCTGCAGACTTTGTTCAGTTCATACTTATATATCAGCACATACCTTTTTCACAGCTGACATTTTGACTTGTTATAACATTAACAATGGCTCTGTTCTACTATACTTATTGTCCCAATAAGTCATGAGAAAGCATGAAAAATACCAGAACCCTGAAACTGAAGCTGCTTAATGGAATTCAGCCATTGTTCATTTTGTAATTTACAGCATGTTTTTGTCACTGTGACATGTCAAATTGTATGTTGTTTAAAAACAAAAAAAAAGCCTATTGTTTAAACTGACTGTAAATAACAGATGGTAGAGATAGAGGACAATGCTGATAGTGCAACATCATGAGTGGATAATCACATTAAAGTGCACATGAAGTGTCACGTCAGCTTTCAATTCCTTCAAACTGTCTGGCATTTATTATATTGTCGCATAAGGCAAATCCAAAAGACGGGAAAACAAACACTGAAGACTTATTTGCAAACAGTATTTTCTCACAGACAGCCCGTGAGCTGAACGAATTTACGCATAATTGTTTCAGTGTGTTCAAGCTGCATCTGTTTATTGAAAATAAACAACAATATTGGGTGGAAAAGGGTCCTGAAATCCAATATTCTAATTGCTGGACATTATTCCATCTGCTCAAAGTTTCCACTGGATCCTTGATCGACTGTCACAAATCATGTCTCTAAGAGCAAGATTCAATAACCACACTAATTCATTGATTGATTTCACCTGTTGTTCACATGCTCAACATTCAGTCATTAGTCAAAACAAACACTTCATTCATGTCGACAATCTGTCCTTTGGCAGAAGTTGTTTTACTGTGACTTAGCAATTTTTTCTCAACTATTTGGAAAGTTTTGATCATTGTGACTGGAGACAGACTAATTTATGGGCCTATTTTACAGATTTTTTTTTTGCTGCCCATGGTACACAGCCCTCATTCCCAGGGCAAAAGCAGCCTTTCATTTCTAACCAGCTACAGTTGATAGTGTCGGCTGAAATGAGCTGTAGCTGCTTCTAACTAGCTAATTAATCTATTGTTAGTGCCATGAGTTGAAAACACCGTCTCTGGAGGACTTTTTTAATGTTTCAAGCTGACTTTAAATGAGAACCCTGTTACACTTGCTGAGCAGAGTGGGTGGTCCACTAATCGCAGGGTTGGAAGTTTGAGTCCCAGCTCCTCCAGTCCACATGCCAAAGTGTCCTTGGACAAGAAATTGACTCTGCATCAGAAACCAATGCACTTAGGCACCCTTTAGCGACATTATGTTTTGAACCGGGCTTTCAACTAACTCCAAACCGACCCGCTGCGTTATGCGACAGCCGGAGCAACTGACGTAGTATTAATAGCGTGACGACGTGTCCACACTGGGAACGTAATGCAGGAGTGCGTGGAGGCTGCGGAACCTGTTGTTTTTTTATTTCGCCGTCCATGTTAACAGGTCAGAGCAGCGACACAACCGGCATGAGACGGACATGAAAAAATAGTAAAGACCAACACTTCCTAACTTCATTTTCAAAATAAAAGCCTTTTCTGTGGACATAATTCATTAATTTGTTAACACAAGGCTTGTAGAACATGCATTGACTTGCACAGCTCCATGAATAAATAACATACAGGGTTTTAATTGTGTATTATTGCTACTATTTAAAATTACCACACCTTTTTGGACATTTTACAGTCTAAAATAAATATAAATGACATTTATAATGAAATGAAATGGCCATTATGGAAGGCAAACTCTATGTGGAAAGAAAGGGCTGACAGCAGCAGCAGCAGAAACGCTGGTGTGAACACCCGACGCGTGAATCACGCATCAGTTCAGCAAGGCAGCCTTCAGGCAAGAGTCTGCTAAGGTTGGGTGGGAGGGTTCAACCAGGAGGCTGCTGTTCAGTGTCCCATGTGAAACTAAAGGTAACGTTGACTTATTTTGTCACGTGAATCGTCAGTTACATGAGTCGTTTGTATCGTCAGTCCGATGAGTCACTGTAGTCAGTGAAGTTAATGTCAACCACGACCGTTTCCAAACCTACCTAAGTGGTTGTGTTGCCTAAACCTAACTTCCTGTGAAAATGGAAGTTTATTTTGAAAGGACACTATGTGTGTAACGAGCGTATTTTACAAATTGGGAGTGAGAATGTGTTGTCCTGATTGTTGGGCCAGCACCTTGCGTGACACCTCACTGTCATCACTGTGGAAAAAAAAAAACTGAGCATAAAGGCTCTATATAAATGCAGTCCATCTCGAGCATAGACGACTGAGGTAAAACTCAAACACTACCAACATTACCCTACATGTGTGTTAACGTAGGGGCATCCAAGACCGGCTCTAACGTAATCAATGTGTTGCTTTGTTTTTTTATGTAACTGGTAACAGTTGCAGGGAGGTAACAGTAACAGCTGCTGGTCTCTGGTGCCTTTCTGAGACAGTCATGGGAAGTGTTGTCCTTGACCACGTTGCAACACAGAGTTAGATACACCACACAATGACTCAAGTCTTCATAATGAGGCCGTGGTTACCAGCTCTGTATGGTATTTGCATTTGATGGCAGTCGGCTCAATATTAGAGCTGGCAAAGTTAGGCCCCTCACAGGCTTGCGTTCACACTTTTGAGCCATTAGCCCCGAGTGGTGGATCAGACTTCTCTTTAAAGGCCCTTTGCATCTGTTTTCCGTTTAAATGTCATAAATGTGAAGTGTATATATGCCAAGGTCATGACAGACAGATGGTGGCGTAATGATTTTCAGAACTGGGGCCAGGCAGCGGTGCAGGAAGTGCATGGGCCTGCTTAGGCTCTCCTCACAGTGCCCTTACTGTAGCTAACACAGGCCTTTTCTTCCTGGAAGCCCCAAATGCTCATTTTAACCTTCAAAGGATAAATTGTCAGGTTTTTTTTTTTACCCCTTTGGGCTGGGGAGGGGCTGGGTAAATTATGCCTAAATTGCAGCATATTCCGCCAATATTATTTACATGGCTGTCACTTTAACTTGCGGTGGGGCCACTCACAGCCCTTTTTATTTCCATTTTTGCTGACAGCTCTGGGCTCATCCCTGAACTGTCATAATTTGCTGTTCTGCTTCTCTGTGCTCTGTCTCTCGAGCCGAGGCACGCTCCGGCATGCTCACACAGACACTTAATTTCTCTAACTGCTGTTTTTCTATCACTTTTTTCATTCCCTCCCTCTGCCACTCTTTTATCCCCCCTCTCTCCCTCTCCTCTCTCCCCGTGTCTTCGTTTGCCTCTGTGAATGTCTGCGTGGGAGTTGACCTGAAGTGAAGGCAACAGGCTGAGAGTCAGCGAGTTCAAACGCATGAAAAAGACACCAGATATAATAAGATATGGCTATACAAACACGCCGCGATCGAGCCCTTCCGCTGAACTTATGTAAAAAACATTAGACGAACAGAGATCACACGGTGAACTCCGACATAGCATCCCAT
Source organism: Sebastiscus albofasciatus (assembly GCA_916701655.1). Classification (NCBI taxonomy): domain Eukaryota; kingdom Metazoa; phylum Chordata; class Actinopteri; order Perciformes; family Sebastidae; genus Sebastiscus; species Sebastiscus albofasciatus. The sequence goes on from CAKAOI010049122.1 coordinate 232,616, forward strand.
CAGTGCAAATCTTTGTAGCACAGTGACACAGTGACTTTCATTATCCAGCTTTAGGTAGGAGCTGGTGAAGACCTCAAACTCCCTCAGAAACTGCTATTCCTCATAGACCCCTTTACGCACTTACAGTTAGTCGACAAGTAGTAGTGATATCTTTTTTATCATCGTTTTCATTGGTCTCTACCTAGAGAATTTTTACTAAAGGCTGGGGATGTGTTCCGCCTCCCATGAGCCACTTGGATTCACAGGGTCGCATTGTTTTTTGCTCCTCCATTCACTAAGAGGGAAAAAAAAACTGAATATAATAAGAGAAAAGGAATGGAAAAGTGACAGATGAAGGAAGGAGACGAGCACACGCAGCAGGACTGGGGTCTGATTCACACACACAACGTCTTCGCCGGCACCATCGCCTATGGAAATCAAAACATTCCACATGGTTCTGGAGATGAAGCGAAAACCCCAGGGTGAAGCCTGCTGTGTTCGTCTCCTGCTCTCTCTCTCCCCTCCAGGCGAGTGAGGTGCTACAAAGTCTTTCATTCTCCCCCCGCTCCTCCACACACACACACACTCTCTCTGTCGTCAATGTCCAGGGAGTTGACTGACATTGACTGACAGCCGGTTCGCTTTGGCTTCTGGTGTGCTTTTATTTTTTTGTATTTTTTCCCCCTGTCTTCGGTTGGCTGAGTGTGTGGGTTTATTCCCTTTTTTCACATTATGCTTCAGTGATGTTTCCTGCTCAAACATCCAGTTATACGGGTGTAGCTCGAGGCATACCCTGCAAAGTAGGCATGCGGGTCTATTCTTTTTCGTTATTTCTTTTCCAACTCTGCTGGAATTTGAGAGAATATCAAAATCAAACGCTAGCATTCTTATTATATCCATGTATAGGAAAGCTCCCTTTCTTCCTATCTTTATCTCAATTAATTTTCTATTTAAATATCCATCTCCCACTCTTAGATTCATGGTTTCAATTGCTATACCGTGATAATATAGTTTGGTGTCTGGACCCATGCACACTGAGGCCCTCCAAGCACCTTACGGAAGACACTGAATTACACAACTCACAGCCGGCATCGGCATACTGTAACACGCAATTTCACAGAAATGTTACAATATCAATGAGTCATAATTCACGAGGCAGAAAGAGACAATATAAGGCCTGCATACTTATGATACAATACTTGCACTTCACTACTTTCCTTCACAGTCATTCCTTCAGAAGCAAATATACCCTGAATGTATTAGACAGCTACTCATACATTAAAATTCTACATATACATTCAGGAGGTCTTACCAGGTCCAACATTTTGGACCAAATTTGGAACAGCACTGTGGACAAGCTAACTATACTTGAGGTGCAAGACTCACACAAATCCAAAGGGCAACTGAGGACAGTCAGACCTGATCCAGATAGAACTGAGGATGGTGGATCCAATCCAAACTGTGGTATCTCCGAATAGAACCAAACAGAGAGAGACCACGAACACTGGCAGTGGAATATAAACATTCTCACCATCATGTTCTGTTATGTTATGATTGTTATGACATAGTGAGTCCATTTGTATCCGCTCCAGTATCAGACATATTGACAGACAGACCGAGGCCGATCGGACCAATTTTAATTTGGACCTGGACAGAATGGACCTGCAAAGCCAAACCAACTAGCCAACAGTGTATTCAGCAGTTAAAGTATGCAGCTACAATATTCAAATGCTGCTTACTTTTTATGCATCATGAATGATAATCATATTTAAAAATATGTAATTGCGATTGATCGCAGGATTGTCCATAGTTAATCACAATTAATCGCACATTTTTTATCTGTTCAAAATGTACCTTAAAGGGAGATTTGTCAAGAATGTAATACTCTTATCAACATGGGAGTGGGCAAATATGCTGCTTTATCCAAATGTATGTATATATTTATTATTGGAAATCAATTAACAACACAAAACAATGACAGATATTGTCCAGAAACCCTCACAGGTACTGCAATTAGCATAAAACAATATGCTCCAATCATAACATGGCAAACTGCAGCCCAACAGGCAACAACAGCTGTCAGTGTGTCAGTGTGCTGACTTGACTATGACTTGCCCCAAACTGTGATTATCATAAAGTGAGCATGTCTGTCAAGGGGAGACTCCTGGGTACCCATAGAACCCATTTACATTCACATATCTTGAGGTCAGAGGTCAACGGACCCCTCTGAAAATCGCCATACCAGTTTTTCCTCAACAAAATTGAGCTCAAGTTTGGAGCGTTATTTAACCTCCTTCACAACAAGCTAGTGTGACATGTTTGGTACCAATGAATTCCTTTGTTTTTTTTAGTTTCATATGATGCCAGTATCTTCATTCTAGCTTTAAAACTGAGCCTGCTACAACCTCTGAAATCACCAAATCCAATAGCGGCCGGCAGCCCACTTTTAAGATCACAAATTGCGTTAATGCGTTAAAAAATGCGTTAAAAAAGTTAGTGAATTTGCATTAACGTATTATTATCCCATTAACTTTGACAGCCCATATATAAACATACTATATATATATATATATATATATATACATTTTTTTTTTTAGATTTATTTCATTTATATATAGGTGAGAAAGTTTTGTGAGTAAATAACATAAAATATTGAATGTAGGATTTTTAGGGTCAATAATTTGGGATATTATTTTCCTTTAATTGATAATATACAAGATGCATGGAAGGATACGCAACAAAGGTCCTCAGGAGGACTTCAACTGGGACATTGTTTCCGTGGCTTTTGTGACAACACGAGGACTTCTAACACCACTGCACATGAATACGTTATAGTTGAACACTTTCCATTAAAGCATAAGAGCTACAGTAATGCTGGCATAGCAATGCTGCAGTGACACTAGCTAGTAAGAGAGACACACTCTCAAACAGGGAAATTAAGAGAAGCATCCAACCACCAGAACTCACTGTGAGCTTTGCCTCCCAGAGTGCACCTCTGTCACTGGTGTAGGGCGACACTGTGAGTGGAGGCCTGGCGTTCCGGCTTAAATTCATAGTTGAAGGATAAAAGTTAATGACCTTAGCATCTCATTTTCTGCAGGACCCGTCTTTGGCGCGTCTCCTTTTGAAAAGCACCTCACAGCTCAATGGGACAGAACAGACGAGAGGAGCCACTCTGCCATGGAATGTGTAATGACATCTTCTGTTATAGCCAAGAATGGTTATAGGCCATAAAATTGCAAGAGCTCATCTCGGAGATCCATGGTCAAAAAGGAGACGAGCGTGTGTGTGGCCAGGACATCTGTCTGTCCGTCTCTCCTCCTCCTCTCTGTCATACGCATTAAACCGATGAGCACCTAGAGACTCTATTAAATGCATTAGCAACCCTAAGTAGAGAAGAAATCTCTGTAAAATAATCAGCCAAAATGTACTTTCCCTCAGTGCAAAACATTCTTTTTTGCAGTTCTAAAGCAAAATCGATGCGCTTCACTTCAATTTCTGGGACTCAATTTTAAACTGTTCCCATCTGCTTCGGCTCTATTTATGACTGACTTGTATTTACAGTACAGTATGAATCCCAATGTTAGCGCTCCCTGCTCTTATATAGCCAACGTGGTCCGGCCACAGTGGATTATCTCAAAGTATCCAGGGTTGTAAATTAGCGTCCCAGATGCACTCAAAGGAGACTGAAATTAAATCAGTGTTTCCTCCCATCAGCATGAAAACTGAAACTCAACACCGGGGAAGCTGCGAAACATACACATACACAAAGGCAGCTCCAGAAGCTCACGCATCCAGAGCAGTTAGCTGCAGCTACCTTAACCCTGACTGTTTAGTTGGGTGCGAGCCAACTGCTTTTAGTCATAGACCCAAATTTTCACCTCGCTCCCTCTTTTTTCTTTCCTGAGATATAGCCTTGGCCCAGCTCCCGAACTTAAATGGCTGATTTGCTGTGGGTTAACTGGAGAATGGGAGGGGTGAAGTCATATATATTGAGTGTGGGGAGGGGTGAGCTGAGTGGTAGATCAATTTGGGAGAATAAAGAAGGAACCAGATGGCCATTGGATCTCGGTCCAAAGGCAGATGGGGTGAAATAGCAGTAGATGAACAGCTAGGTATTTATTCGCCATAAAGTTTGAATGTGAAATGTATGACTGCATTTTAGCTTGATCAAAACACCAGACTATCGCTGGAAACGGCGTCTCGCC
>CAKAOI010049123.1:0-14543 GCA_916701655.1 Sebastiscus albofasciatus
ATTACTAAAAACCAATAATAATCGAATGCAGAGGCAATTATGTAATATGATAAAGAGTAGATATATTTATATAGTCTTACGGTTACAACCGGCCCTTTGAGGGCAACCATAATGCTGATGTGGCCCGGGATGAAATTGAGTTTGACACCCCTGTGTTAGAGTGATCAACACAACCACGCTGGCTGACCTGCAGCGAATCCTGGTTGAGGAATGGAACGCCATCCCACAGCAACGTGTGACCAGGTTGGTGACCAGCATGAGGAGGAGGTGCCAGGCTGTTGTGGCTGCGTATGGATCTTCCTCCGCTACTGAGGCTCCTGACGGTGTATTAAATGAATAAAGTGTAAAATAGCCAATATGTCTTGTTTGTTCCTTGTTACTGATAGAGAGTTCAATCATCCAATCCACCAAACCACTCAAAACAAGAGTCAATACCAACAGGAGAATACACTGTTTACCATTGGCAGAGCATTTTGGCAAATGTTTCTTGGGCGTTCCCCACATAATCAGCTGTGCTGCTCATCCCACAAATGCATGATCTTTCCAAGTTGGACATCATTGTGAAGGCAAATAAACAGGCTTTCTAACCATGTAAAATACAATGCCAATTAGCATTGTAACAAGAGAAATAATCAACCAAACACAAGTTTCCAAACTTTTTTTTCCCAGTTTATATATATGTATTATATTCTGACCAATTTGTCATAACCCAGACTACTGAAGTACAGTATATATATGTGGTTGATTTTCTATAAACTTTAATCTTTGGACTGATAGTGGTTGATAAAGTCAAATAATACGGCATCAGAGGCAAAATCATTGCTTTCCCGTCGGATCAGTGTTACAGGAACTCTTAGCCTGACAGTTAGCCTGCCCCGGACCGGGTTAGTTTCCTAGCATCAGTTGCCGTAGTAGCTGAGCTTGAACAATATTGAATTTGCTTCATGGAACCGAATCAACTGATGCAGATAAAAACAATAATGAGAACACATCTGTAATAAATGATTCTCAACTTAAGGCTCACATCCTCTCTTTTTGGTGCTATAATAAATAACTCAAAATTATTAATCATAAACTCCTGAATTGTTTCAAAAGGTGAAGGAGAGAGACGGCAATCAGCTTCAGCTGTCATACACAATTAGTTTTAATATCAGAATGCAACCTTATATTCAATTAAATTATTAAATGTACCTAATTTTGGAAAAAAACCAAAATGTGATATAATCAATTGAATCTCATAATCTCAGGGATGATATGGAGTTCTTGGGCATAATGTACAGTGATTGGAGTTGTTTTATATATACACATATCAAATAACCAAGTTCTTTATAAATGAAATGTTTATTTAACTAACTACGTGACTAAACTACTAACAGAAAATAAGTTAATAAATGATAAAACAAAAGGAAAAATGAATACAATGATAAAGGATGAATGAAGAAATACAGTGAATACAACGAACATTTCTGAATAGAAACAAAACAAATGTGACCAGGTGAATTCAGTGACTGATATCTCTTCATTAAATTTGTTGCTTGATGTTTAGGCGCCTCAATTAAATCTAGTTTTAGATATTAATGCACCAATCAGCAGTTGAGAGTTTAAGAAGCACCCGGGAAGATTGTGAAGCAGTTTCATATTCTAAATTTAGGGATGAGCCTAATTTAGGGTTAATGGTTAGTGATGAATTTCTCAGTTATTCTTAAATCTGATATTAACTACCAATTTCTTAAACAAACCTTATGTATTAATTGACTCTAAATTTGTTTAGTAGCCTAATCATCAAACTCTTTCACATCTGAAAATGTATTTATATCACCTGATGTTTCTGATGTTGGGAGGTTTTTCTGGTTACCAGAAGTGGTAACAGGTTCTGTCTGGACCTCGGCATTCTGGATCTGTTGGATCCAACGGGGCGACTCCGTTTCAGTCGTGTCTGTCCGCCTCCATCTCTCCGACATTGCTGGATGTTGTCGGCGGATATGTTCCCTCTGTGCGATTTGGCATGAATTGTTTTCCTCCATCTCCATCTCTCTCTGGTGTAGCGGGTCTCTCTGACATTTCTTCAACCCCCCCTCTTGTAGCTGGAGGGGTCTTCTGGTATCATGGCCAGATCAAAATGTCCTCTATTTAAAGTCTTTTCTTTTTAAAGTCTCTTTTCTTTATAGTGGCTGGAACCAAGTCTTCAGCACGTTGTGAGGATGCGAACTTCAGGTCTCAGCAGCTGACGAGTCAGCAACCAGGGCAGAGAAGCACAGCAGTGAGAGAAATGATCTGGCTTGCAGGATTCAAACTTCTTTAGTTGTAGTTGGAGCATGTTAGAAGGTGTAGAAGAGGCCTTTTCAGGGTTTTTTTTCAGGTCGGCTGGATGCCGATCTCAGCATGTCGTGAGGTGTTGGGCCCGTGGTGGGCATCCGGACCTCGGGATGGGCGAGCGGCCCTCTTTCCCTCCCTTCCACAGGCCGGCGGACCAGAGAAGGGGGAGGCATCAGAGTTCATGTAGAGCAGAGCAACATAGGCAGGGAGGAAGGAGCAGAGCAGAAGACACAGAGACTCTGTTGATTTCTTCTTCCTATCATCTGAGGAAGGGTTGCAGCGTTCAGTTGGCGGGAAACAGCACTCCTCCCATGTTTTTATATTGATTCTTTCAGTTGAACTTTCTTTGCAGGATTGAAACTAATTAATTCGCTTCACATAAATAATTCTTCCCTATTTGACATCTGGGTTTTATCTGCTGCAGAACGGTACCAAACACCTATATGATATAAACCACTGAATAAAACCTGATCAATTGAATTAATATGAATTAATCAATTACACAACATGGATAAACCTTATCATAACATGTAGTCATACAAACACTACATCAGACAGGCCTATATATGGAGATATATATGTACACTAGTTACACAACTTAGATGACATAAAACACATGTACACACGTAACGGTAAAAAGGGGTCAATTTGAGTATGGTTCACAAACAACGTTAAAAGGTGTAATACACTTTAAGTAGATTAAAAACATATATTCAAGATATAGGACAAACTGAGGCATTAGTTTGCACCCAAATTTCTGTTTTAGATCTCCAGGGACCTATAATATGCATATATAGAAATAACATGTCTGTAGGCTGGAAAGATCTAACCAAGTGATTAACACAAAGGAAACGTATTGATCTACAACCTTTAGTTAGTGTAGTTTATTTGGGATTAATTCATCAGGTAAAGTTTCTGGAACAAGTTTCAAGAAATAAGGAATAACTTCATTATTATTTTCATCTTTTGCTCCTCACACTATAGGCATCCAAATATACTGACCGAGTCAGTTATAGCAGGCTCGAGCAGCTGTCCCTGATATCAATGTTCTGCACTAGTCCTTGTTTTTATAACATAGGTGCTGAGCACAAAGTTAGCGTGACCCATAGAGTCAGAACGGATCCATTTATGGGAAATACGTCGGGTTGAAATAAACCAGAATTTACCTTTAAGATTTTTAAAGGTTTGTGGATGGTTCTCCTCCTTGTGATTGGAAGACTCTTCCAGATGTTCTGACAGATCAGCCACATAACAGAGTCCCACTGGGAAGTTTCGTTTCTGGTGATCCAAGTATGTAGTCGTAGCCACAATAACATACATGCTGTTTAGAACATGAATTTACCGTTGGTCTGACTTCAATGTGGACCGAAGCTCAGAATACAACAATACAGCTATCAGGGCATAGGGAGGAGGCAGGAGGAAACAGCTAGCTGGGCTCTGAAAAACATTCAACACGATGCAGACTGCATTGGTGGGCTTTAAAGGCACTACCATCAGAAAATGTTTTCTCACATTGGTCACACCTGTATGGTCTCTCTCCAGTGTGAGTGCGTTGGTGAGTTTTAAGGGAACTACCTGTAGAAAAAGTTTTCCCACATTGGTCACACAAGTACGGTTTCTCCCCAGTGTGATTGCGTTGGTGGACTTTAAGGGAACTACCTGTAGAAAACATTTTACCACATTGATCACACCAGTACGGTTTCTCTCCAGTGTGAATGCGTTGGTGTATTTCGAGGTGACCACTGATAGTAAAAGTTTTCCCACATTGGTCACACCAGTACGGTTTCTCTCCAGTGTGAATGCGTCGATGTATTCTCAAGACACCTGATAGAGTGAAAGCTGCCCCACATTCATTACAGCTGTAGGGTTTCTCTCCAGTGTGACTACGTTGGTGGCCTTTGAGAGTACTTAACGTAGTAAAAGTTTTCCCACATTCATCACAGCTGTACGGCTTCTCTCCAGTGTGAATGCGTTGATGTATTTTTAGGGCACTCTGGTCTTGGAAGGCTGCCCCACATTCAACACAGCTGTAGGGTTTCTCTCCAGCGTGAATGCGTTGATGTCTTTTTAGGGAACTCTGGGTTTGGAAAGCTGCCCCACATTCATCACAGCTATAGGGTTTCTCTCCAGTGTGACTGCGTTGGTGGCCTTTGAGGGTACTCCCCGAAATGAAAGTTTTCCCACATTCATCACAGCAATACGGTTTCTCTCCGGTGTGAATACGTTGGTGGATTCTGCGGCTACTTTCCGAAGTGAAAGTTTTCCCACATTCAACACAGCTGTAGGGTTTCTCTCCAGTGTGAATGCGTTGATGTCTTTTTAGGGAACTCTGGGCTTGGAAAACTGCCCCACATTCATTACAGCTGTGTAGTTTCTCTCCAGTGTGAATGCGTTGATGTCTTTTTAGGGAACTCTGGGCTTGGAAAGCTGCCCCACATTCATCACAGCTGTGTAGTTTCTCTCCAGTGTGACGTCTGTGATCAATCAGTCCCTTTCTTCTTCTCCGTTTCTATAGCAACAGACATACAGAGAGAGAGTCAGTGTGATGCCATAGTGGAGTTTTTATTTTGAAAAATTAATTTGCATACAATTTGCCAAGCATATAGTCAGTTGTGGTTTTTGGATTGCTTCAGTGTGTACTAGTGTTTTTTTTCCTTTCTGGTTCAAATAGCAGTTGAGCTTGCTATTTGGTTTAGAAATCACAAAACAAAGACTCTAACATAGCTATTACTCACCAGAGGAGCTGAAGTCACCTCATTAACATCCCAATAGGAGAAGAGTAACAATAGCCTTCAATACTTCAGTTTGTAAGCCACAGGTCGAAGCCTCTCACCTGTACATTTACAGCAGCATAACAGCAGCCTTCCATTACAACAAAGACCACAGAGGTTGCCTTTTACTAGCTAAGTAAAATGAGTAGCGAAGGCACCTTGAGTCAGGGGCCGATGCTCCCCAGGAGTCCAACGACCCAGCCTTGCAGGATGCGGTTGCTGTCCACCTCAAGCTCTCTTTAAAAGACAGAGAGAACCTTAATAGCTATAATGCTAGCACTTGCAATAGTAAACCGGCAGAGCTAGTGGATTATATAAACCAGCCGATCGGGAAGCCACAGCGCACCATCCTGGATGTGCTCGGACAAATAGTGCTCCTGTATAATCGCAAAACACAGCTGCAAACTGCAGAGCATCAGACATAGCTCGCCCAGCTGCACAAAAGCTACCAAGCTTTGGAGCAGGATTACTCTAACCTGCAAAGGGAGGTTTGGCCCATCCAATTTGTAATGTCCCACGCGTGGGAAGATAGTGCCTGGCTGCGCGAGAAGACTGACTTTCTGTATGAACAGCCTCAGGTTGCTGAGCAAAAGGCAGAGTCCAGGCAAGAAAGAGCTCAGGATGGCCTAGTAAGTACCATGGCTGACCTGTTTGCCCAAGGGTTATCTAACCCTGACACTAAGACGGGTTCTGTTTCTGGCCCATCCAGCCAAACCTTAGCAGCTCCTAGCCGGACATGTTTTCATGGAAACACTTGCACCAAAGACCCAAGACCAATAACCAGCACTCTGTCAAGCCCTACAAGAAGAGTATTGGCCGTACACAGACTAAGCTTCTGTCACTCTTTGCCCTTTCGCTGTCTTGCACAAAAGGCATGATCCTCCAAGAGATTATTAATTATTAAGTTTTTGTTCATGCACAACCTCCACAGAAGTGGAGAACCGGACCTGACGTGATTTCACATCACGTCAGGTCCGGTTGCAGTGGGTGAGTGAGTGTGAGGGACGCTGTAAGCGCCATTTACTAGTGCAAAGTTTATGTTTATTGTTTTGATAATATTATTTGCTGTAATTCAGTGAGAAATATATTTCAGTTAAATGTGAGAGAATATTGCGACTATATATGGTGTGATTCCTTCCTGTATTTAACCACTGTTAATTTGAGTTTCATCCTGTGCGGCTTCCGTACACACGAGACAAAGGGACAGGAATTGAATTTTATTGTGAAATGACTTTTATTGTGAAAAGGTTCAGTTGTCAATAAACGAGTTACTGGCGGAACAACACTGTTGTTTTACCGTTGGCGTTGCTAACGGGGCCGACTCAACGCATAAAACATTGTGATGTCGTCCTTGAAGTGTGGTTACTGACAGAAAGTAAGTTAAGACGAAGATAGAAGTATGAAGACTAAAGATAGCCACTACATTAAGTAAAACAACCCGCTCATGAGGAGCAGGCCTACTGCTGCGTTGCCATGACGACAAAAGAACTGAACAGAACGGAATAAAACTATGGTTTCAAATAAATGCCCAAAGTTATAAGAAGACATAAGGAAACTATCTGAAGACAGCATGGACACAGATATGCTGCAGAAATGTCCCGAAAATAAATAAACATATGATACTCAGCTTCTTGAAAAAAATTAGACAGCAAGGACGTTTTGGTCTTAAGAAGATGACATTTGTTACAAAAGCCTGCTGTGCTTTGTGTCATAGACCATTTGTCATGAACACTTGTTGAGCTAGAAGTTTTGTAAACAGCTAAGATGGTGGACGACGACGGACAGAATTCCACATCGAGAGCCCAGAGCTGCAGCGGCAGGTCTGGCCACAAGAGGGCACCAAAATACACCAAAAGAGGTTTGGAAGAACGACTGACTAGGCATATAAATGCAAGGAGATCTAAGCCGTCACAGTTAACATAAAAAACAAATAAGAATAATGGACTAATGAAAGATAATGAGAGTCCAGAAATTGTTGATGAACATTTGTATGAATGCTCAAAACTACTAGAGGAGTTTATTGATGCAAATGAGGATGTACTGTTGCTGGTACCTGAAGAAGAAAAGGATGCTGACCAAAGGTTTTGGTACAAGCCAAAGGAGGAACAATTCAGTAATTTCATGAATGAAGTTGAAAAATGGATTGCTACAACAAGGGAGCAACATCAAGAGGATGTGAATCCAGATGATAGTGTATCTGTAACTGGTACACCAGCAAAAAAGAAATCTGGTTCATGTGTTGCACAAAGCAGTTACCAGCAGCTCATCAAGATAATCCAGAGTCTCATCCTTATCATCTGTACGACATAAGGAACAAGCAAAACGTGCCACTTTACCTGCACGTGCAGCATCCCTGAAACAGAGACAAGCATTAGACATTGAAGAATGCAAGTTAAAGGCAAAAAGGGAACAGCTTGATATCGACACAGCTATTGTTGCCTCTACAGCCAAAATAAAGGCTTTGGAAAATTGTGAGTATGAGAGCTGTAATGGTGATGTAATTGCTCACCGTGACGCAAGCTTAGTGGTCAATCAGCAGCTAAGCAGCAAAGAGCCAGAAATACGTTATGAACATAACAAGCAGTCAAAGGCAAATGACTATCAAGTGGAACAAGAAGATGACACACAGCAAAATGATTACAATGGTGGTCCAGTAAACCTGTGTGAAGTGATGTTGACAAAACAAAATGACATCACTGAGATGTTAGTCAAACAACAGAGACTATTGCATCTGCCCCAAAGAGATGTTCCTGTATTCAGTGGTGATCCACTTGAGTTTAGAGCATTCTTAAGGTCTTTTGACCATACTATTCATGACAAAGCTGATAGTGATGGTGATAGGTTATATTACCTTGAACAGTTTACCAGAGGTGAACCCAGAGACTTGGTCAGAAGTTGTCAGCACGAGTCCTCATCAACGCTACATCGAGGCAAGGAAATTGCTGACATATCACTATGGTAACAAACTGAAAATTGCATCTGCACACATAAACAGGGCCCTCAACTGGCCGCAAATTAAACCAGATGATGCTAAGGCTCTTCACAGTTACTCCCCGTTTCTCACAGGTTGTAACAATGCAATGAAAGACATTGACCAGCTTCAAGACATGGAGAATCCCACTAACATCAGAGTCATTATTTCTAAGTTACCACACAAAATGAGAGAAATGTGGAGAGTTTCTGCCTTCGACATTCAAGAGAAAAGTGGAAAGAGAGCAAAGTTTCCAGATTTGGTCAGATTCATAAACAGGCAAGCTAAAATATCTGCAGATCCTGTGTTTGGGGACATAAAGGGTGCTGAAAATAAGGGAAAACCTTATGCAAATGTGAGAATGAATCAAGCACCTAGGCCAAAGGGGACTGCATTTGCCACAAGTGTAACACCAGCATCAAATGAAAAGTTATCTGAAAACAGTAAAAACTTCTTATGTTACACCAGTGATGCCTTCCAGAAGCCATGTGTATACTGTGAAAAACAACATGCCTTGGCAGAATGCCACAAAATCAGAAACCAGCCTTACAAGGAAAGACTACAGTTTCTCAAAGTAAAGGGTCTATGCTTCGCATGTTTGACACCAGGACATTTGAGCAAAGACTGCAAGAAATGAGCTTCATGTGAGCACTGCTCTAAGAGACATCCAAGCATGCTTCATTTCACAAGGGAGATAAGGAAGCATTTCAGAGCAGTCAGAAAAACGCCACTGAAAGTACTACGACTATTGAATCAACACACATTTCAAGTGGAACTTGTGGAGCCACCGGGGCCGGAAAGGACAGTCGTGTTTTGTCAATTGTGCCAGTGTGTATCAAGTTAAAGAAAAGCAACAAGATAGTTGAGACCTATGCATTCATGGATAATGGAAGCCAAGTCACTTTCTGTTCTGAGAAGCTGATGAGACAGCTTGACACAGAAGGCAAGAAAACTCAAATTCTGCTTCACACAATGGGTCAGGAAAAGTTGGAGCCAAGCTACCATCTTTCAGGATTAGAGGTGTGTGGTTTAAAAGAGAACATTTATGTTGACTTACCTGACATTTACACCCACAAAGACATCCCAGTGTCCAAAGACAACATTCCAATGCAGGAAGATTTGTAACAGTGGCCACACCTTCAGAAATCGAGCAGACACACAAAGATGCAGACATTGGACTGTTGATAGGATGTGATGTTTACAAGGCTATAGAGCCATGGGAGATCATTCACAGTGAGGATGACGGTCCATATGCAGTTCGCACAATCCTAGGATGGGTCATCAACGGTCCTCTCAGGAGAGATGATTGTACTACTCCACCTGAAAGTGGACTAAGTGTTTCTGTGAATCGCATCTCTATTGCAAGGGTAGAGGACATGCTGATGCAACAATTCAACCACGATTTTCCAGAAAAGGCCAGTGAAGAAAAACAGGAAATGTCACAAGAAGACATTCAGTTTATGGACTCTGTTAATGAAACAGTTAAAGTGGTTGATGGACACTACAGTATATGTCTTCCTTTGAGAAACAAGGCTGTCAAAATGCCAAACACCCGCAGTGTAGTTGTGCAGAGAACAGAAAACCTGAAAAGGAAACTTATCAAAAACAAGGATTTTCACAGAGAATATCAAAGCTTCATGTCTGACCTGTTGATTAAAGGTTATGCAGTTCCAGTACCAAATGAAGAGACTATGTCTGAGGATAAGAGAGTTTGGTACATCCCTCATCATGGGGTGTACCAAACCCAAAAAGGGAAGCTCTGTGTATTTTTTGACTGTGCAGTATCATATCAAGGCAAGTCATTGAATGTAGAACTTTTGCAAGGTCCAGATTTAACAAACACAGTTGTTGACACGATTCAGACATGACCACATTGCCTTAATGTCAGACATAGAGGCTATGTATCACCAAGTAAGAGTACCACCAGAGGACAGTGACCTTCTGCGTTTCCTCTGGTGGCCGAATGGAGACTTGAACAAACCTCTGCAAGAATACAAGATGGTTGTGCACTTGTTTGGGGCGACTTCCTCCCCCAGCTGTGCCAACTTTGCACTGAGGAAGACAGCTGAAGATGCTAAAGACAAAATGACACCTGCTGCAGTTAAAGCAGTTCTGAACAATTTTTATGTAGATGATTGTCTACTGTCAGTATCAGATGAAACCCAAGTGTGTGTTATGGTCAAGGACTTAACAGCACTGTGTGAGAGTGGAGGATTCCATCTAACAAAGTGGATGAGTGACAGAGCTATAAAGTAGCATATTTACCGGAGTAAAACCGCCAGGAAAACCTGGAATCTTGGCTGCAGATGTTGTTCATTTCTCAGATTCCTCCGGTAACGTGCGCTGTGTGAAGTTTCTGGTTTATAAACTTTTAAGTAGTTTATATGTGAAAATCTTCCCGCTGCCTGCCCTCTCTCTAGCTTAAAATACATCTATGAACCTGGAAATGAGCATAATATGAGACCTTTAAGGAAGCAGTAAGACAGTTTGGAGCGGCTGGTCAACCAACAGCACTGCCTGACTCTTCATAGAAGCCCGATGGCAGTCCTCTGTCAACATGACTAGGTGAGGTCCCATTCCCTTCTACCGCCAAGGTTTACTTTGTAAGCTGGGGAAGGGAACTAAGGGAGCCCACAACACTTCATGAGACCGCCACACCTAACGTACCACATCCTTCATTCTTGATCTTCTTGGGCGACCATGTCTGCAAGGTTAACCATGTACAAAAAGGGACCATGTACAGTTTAAAACATAAATGTCACCATTTGATGCACCATACAAGATTATAGCTTTAAACTAATTCACATCTGTAGTCCCTTGGCAGGTCAAAACAAAGAAAACATACTACAGTCATACACGAAAGAACATACAAAACGCACAATACACAGCTATACACAATAGCACATCACAAAGTATGCTCATCAAGTAAAAGCAAGTCATGAAGAGCATGGGGTAGAATTAAAGATCAGTGAGTACAGAGCTGAGCTGCTTTCAACAGACGTTTTAAGTTCGTTTTGAAAGTGCTTATAGAGCTGCAGCTCCTCACATCGTCAGGCAGGCTGTTCCACTGATTTATGGCCTTTAGAGAAAAAGCTGATTGCCCAAATGCAGTGCGGCAAAATGGTACAGTACAATCTTGCATAGAAGATCTTCTTAAGGATCTAATAGAATCTACTGAGCGAGAATGCACAAAATCATGCAAGCTCCAAATATTCCCTGTTGATTAATATCCCTATAGTTTGCTGTCTGTAATGTTACTGTGCGACACTCAGGTGAAGCTGAATGACTGTTTTCCCTTCGGCTAATGATAATCCTGAATCAGTGATCAGCATTGCTTGCTTCATTGTTGACATCTACCCGGTGCTTGTTGTTATAATCGTTGTGCTGACATCAGGAAAGTGCAAAGATTCTTGTTTATATGCTTTACTCACAGGTGTGTGAATTAACCTGGATATGAAGCGTCTGTAGCGCAAAATAATATAACGTTAGTCTCTAAAGAGATCAGACGGAGCCCTATCCTCTCATAAAAACATTCAGCAGCGGCGGTCGTATTTTATCAGCGGTGCTGCTGCTGGCATATAGAGGAAACACTGGTGAGTCTGCAGGTCGTATCCCCGCGGAGCGTCCACCATTTTCTGCTTTCTACATTCGGCTTTGTTTTGGTTTTAAATGGATATGACGTCATGTTACTCAGACTACACAATAAAAGCGGTAACTTCCTTCTACCTGCGCATGTGTCCTTTTTCAACGCAGTTTTGTGGGTAAAAACATCCGTTTTGTGTAGTTCAAACAGTAATTTATTCAGTTCTTGACTCTTCCTCGTGTCTTTAGTGTCGTTATGAAGCCATGAAGTCATGAACACTGACCTGAACATCGGTAGTATCAGAGGACGAGCCTGCTGCTGGGCTACTGGGGACCTTGTTGCTCTGCTGGTCCGGGTTCTGCTGATCCTCCTCCATTTCGCTCTTGTAGTGCTCCTGGTCCTGGTCTCTGTTTCGGAAAGTGTGATTAGTGTTTTATTTCCTCATTCATTCAGTCCGTATCGAAGGTTTACTGTGTGTCAGATATTAGTTTGTTAGTCAGGACTGTCTAAAGTGACTCTTATGTGCCGTCAGTCATTTCTTTAAACATTCAAATATCACACAGCATCAAGTCACCCTCAGCTCAGAATCAAACCTCTGCATGTCCTTCTTTATAACACTGTGGCTCTGAACACAGACAGCTGTCAGTCTTTTAGAGCAGTTTCACTAAAATGTTTATTGCTCATTATGTGTAATCTCAGTTTAAATAGTAAAGATCAGTATGAAGCTCAGACACGTAGGATCAATGAATAATGATCTCTATCACTCATGATGTGACTGGTCCCACTGATGGAACAGAACTCCTCTAATATTGTAGATTATCTGTTAATATATCTGAGTGAGCAGCATGGTGGTGCAGCTGCAGAATGGAGTTAGAAAGAGAGTTCTTTAATAGAAAATTATATATATAAAGGCTGCGTATAGTCTGAACAGGGTTTTTTTTTGTGTTTTTCAAGCCTTTATTTATAGGATGGTGGATAGTCTAGAAAGGGGGAGAGAGGGGTGACATGCGGAAAGGGCCACAGGTTGGATTTGAACCCGGGAGTCTGAACGGGTTTTAACAGCATTTCACCGACCGTGTTTAAATTGACTCCATTTGTTGAAGTAGCTGAAATAAAGTCACTGAATGCTGTTGAGCCGAGATCCAAATAGATGTCTGCTATTTAAAACCTACTCTATTGAACCTTTAAATCACCAAACACATTATTACTGGATCTGGACTGTGAGCTTAAAGTCACGTCTCTGGATAGATTTGATATTTTTCATCTCCTGTGTTTTTAAATGTAATGAAGACTACAGTCTAATACACCGTCACATTCACCACTTTATCATCCATTAAGGAGATGTCAGTCTGCTAAAAGATGAATTAAAGGACAACACTGAATTAAACTGTATTGTGTTATTGACACTTTTCCCTGCTGGGACTTTTTCAAAGAAAAATGTGCACAGTCAGCATATCCATGCATTAATATCTCTACGTGGACTGGATTCAGATGGAGGCTCTGCCTCTTATTTACCTGTTGCCATGGTGAATCGTAGTATCAGGGCTCCATTGATGAAGGCTGGTTTCATCCTCACATTTGATTGAACAAACTCTGATCAGCTGTTCTGGATCTGAAAACTTTTCCATCTCAGAGTTTGTTAAAGCTGCTTTCTGAAACGGGCTCCTGGTCCTGGTCTCTGAGATCCAGCAGGTCTCCACTCTGACTGCTGGACTCTGTTGTCCTGGACTCACTACGAATCAAAGCACACAGAGATATTCAGGTCCTGCTGTCTCCTCTGGTTTTACTCTCATCCACGTAGTGCTGATAACATGGTCCAGTTCAGTGACAGGTTTGGACCAGCTGTTTGGAGAAACGCACTTCCTGTTTTGCAGATGTTGAGGATGATTGTAGAAACGAAGCAAAGCGACTGAGACAAACTGAGAAACTCCTCTCAAACTGGACTAAAACACAAAGGAACTGGAAGTTCAATCAGATAACAGGAGCACACATTACAGAGAGCTAAGGCTAACGCTAGCAGTTAGCCACACAGCAGCAGGCCGAAGCTAAAAGGCTAACTAGCTGTTAGCATCGCAGCTTGCCCAGCGTGCTAACGCTATATTCACTTTGACTTCCGGCTCAAAGAAACATTATTGAAGTGTTTACCTGAGTGTGTGCGAGTTCACGTGGAGCTCTGCCGCCTCGAAACGGATCAAATATGCTCGTCAGCTAACGCAACAACTATCCCGCCACCAGGCCGAGGTCACTACAAAACAACCACACTTCCGGTTACAAGTACTTCCGGTCTGGTTTTCACTTTAAAGTGACAGAAGGTCTCCACCTGGAGGTCAGGAGGGAAACGACAGGTACACATAGTATAACTGATAGTGGTTAAAGCTGCAGTGGGTAGAAATGGGGCATATATGATTTCAAAAAGTTATTTTTATAAAACGGTCACTATATCCTGACAGTAGTGCATGAGACAGGTAATCTGAATGAACTCCTCCGGTGCTCCTAAAGATATATAAATATATATATACCGTATATACTATGTATATATACATATATATATATATATATATATATATATATATGTATATATAGATATATATACATATATATGTATATATACACATATATATATTTTTTTAAATGTATTTATTTATTTCTGTTCTAGATTCAAGATTCAATAGTTTTATTTGTCACGTACTCATACAGGATATGTACAAATATTTAAAAAATGTAGTAAGAATTGTAGGGACAATGGCAATATTCACACTGAGAGGGGTCTATATACAATATGGAATATAATATAAGTGAGTGAATAGAATGTAATGAGTGTGTGTGTATGCTCTGTATGTGGCCCTATGTGTGTGTGTGTGTGTGTGTGTGTGTGTGTGTGTGTGTGTGTGTGTGTGTGTGT
>CAKAOI010049123.1:17825-98985 GCA_916701655.1 Sebastiscus albofasciatus
TAAAGTACCCAGAGATAAGGAGTGCTTGTGGGTGCTGTGTCTACAACCTCCTTGTGACAGAGAGAAGGACATCACAGGCCGATTCAGCGTTAGCAGACAAGGGAATATATACCGCTATCACGATTACATTTGAAAATTCACAGTTCAATGTCCTTGCTGCAGAGTTGTTCCTTAATAGTGATGTGCCCAGAGTTACACCATCTATCGTTCACAAACACTGCCAGCCCACCTCCTTTCCTCTTACCGGTCTCCCTCGTCCTGTCCGCCTGCTACAGCTTAAATCCCTCAAATGCAGCGGCCGTGTCTGGAGTTAGCGTAGTCAGCCATGTCTCCGTAAACAGCATGATGCTGCACGCCCGGTAATCCCTCTGATGCTGGGTCAGCACTGCTAGCTCATCCATCTTATTGGGGAGAGATCTCACATTCCCCATGATGATGGACAAGAGGACGGGTCTGTATCGTCTCCTGCTGGCGCAGCGCTCAGCACCGGCACGGCTCCCCGGTCTCCTCCTCCTCAGTTTGGGGGAACGTCGGGCCTCTCCTCGGGCAGCAGTGCTGTGTTGCGGAGTGCTAACAGCTGATCCTTACTGTAAACAATAAGGCCATGGCTGTGCATCGGGTCCCCAGACACAGTCGCAAACAATGCAAAAAAACAGTCACAAAACTAAAGCAAAAACAGCAGTTTTGGTCTCCATAGTGCATGGATCAATTATAAAAAATAACACATAAAAAATATTATTAAAGGAATCAAATCCACAAAACTAAAAGACAAAAAGCTCAACAGTGAGCGAGAGCTGCTGTAACAAGCTGCCACAAGAGCGGCGCCATTTTGAATCTTAAATTGTGGTTATGAAGACATCAGTCATAATGTTAGATTAATCTGTTGTTTGACTGCATGTTTAGCGTATCTCAGCACCTGTCTGTGCTGTTGTCGCATCCTGGTTACGAGCAAGATGCATGGCGGGCTATATTGTATGTAATTTCCAGTAAATATAACTAATAAAACGTGTGTCTACTGTTTAAAAAGTAAGCTACAAACATAGATAGCAAGTACTACTAACACATCTTTTAAGTGGTTACGTCTCCAGTCTGATATGGAGCACACAGCTAATATGTACGTGGTTTGTTTACATGACGTAGAACAGAAGTGCATATTTAACGCATTAAGTGTGGACAGAGAGCATCCAATGCTACAGCATCAGTTGTCATAGTAACTGAGCTTGAACTATGTTGAATTTGCTTCATGGAACCGAATCAACTAAAGCAGAGAAAAACAAAAATGGAACACATCTGTAATTAATCATTATAAACTCAAGGCTCACATACTCTCTTTTTGCTGCTTTTGACCATATCTAAGGCTGGGGCGTGTAGCCTTATTGCATGGAACAGATTAATAATCAAACATTAATTAATAACAAAATATGTATCTTTAATTAATTACTCAATTATTAATCATAATCCCCCTGAATAACCCCCATGAATTAGTGCAAAAGGTGAAGGAGAGTGATGGCACTCAGCTTCAGCTGTCATACACCATTAGTTTAAATATCAGAATGCAACCTTATATTCAATTAAATTATTAAATTTAGGTTCTTGGGCATAGTGTACAGTGAATGGAATTGTTTTATATACACACACATCAAATAACCAAGTAAATTATAAATGAAATGTTTATTTAACTAACTACATGACTAAACTGCTAACAGAAAATAAGTGAATAAATGATAAAACAAAAAGAAAAAGGAACAAATGATGTGATAAAAAATGAATGAAGAGATACAGTGAATACAACAATGAGCATTACTCATTACATATTACTCCTCCCATGTAATAAACTATATTGATTCTTTCAGTTAAACCTATTTTGCAGGATTGATACTAATTAATTCGCTTCACTTAATTAGTTTTTCCGTATCAGACATCTGGGCTTTATCTGCTGTAGAACCAAACACCTACTGTATATGACCACTGAATAAAACCTGATCAATTGAATTAAAATGAATTAACCAATTACACAACATAGATAAACCTTGTTATCATAACATTTAGGTATACAAACACTACAACAGACAGGCCTATATATGCAGATATACAGTATATGTGCACTAATTACACAGTAAATGAAAAGATATGATTGATCTCAACATGTGGCACAGATCTGTCTAGATGAGAGCAAGAGGCAGAAGGGAAGGGGTCGCTCCCATGAAGCAGACGTGTCTGTGAGACTGGGCTTTAGGGAGACACAAGTTACCAACATAACAGTTCGAATTCAACTTAGACAACATAAAACACATGTAATCACATGTAACAGTCAAAAGGGGTCAATTTGTGTATGGTTCACAAACAATGTTAAAAAGTGTAATACACTTTAAGTATATTAAAAACATATATTCAAAATAAAGGACTAACTGAGGCATTATGTGCACCCAAATTTCTGTTTTAGATCTTTGGAGACCTATAATACGTATACTGTATATAAAAATAACATTTCTGTAGGCTGGCAAGATCTAACCCAGTGATTAATATAAAGGGAAGGTTTTGATCTACAACCTTTAGTCAGTTTAACTTGTTTGGGCTTAATTCGTTATTGTTTCACAAACTTGTCCAAACATCGTCCAAATTTGGAAAGTTGTAGGAGGTTCAAGCAACTGTCCCTGATATCAATGTTCTGCACTAGTCCTTGTTTCCCTGAATCTCTATAACAGAGATGTTGACTGCTAAGTTAGCGTGACCCATTCGGTCACAACGGATACATTTATGGGAAATACGTCAAGTTGAAATAAACCAAAATTTTCCTTTAGGATTTGTAAAGGTTAGTGGTTGGTGTAAATGACTCCTAAATGTGTATTAAGGTCTGTTTATAAGGTAATTACTTTCTGCAAACTTTTATTTTGAAAGTCGCCTTTTTACATTACGTGACTTTCATTTTGACGCCACCTTTTGACGAAAGAGGGAAAGCACGCAATTGCGCTGCTTTATTGTCATCATAAACTGATAATTAAGCGCCTAGCCAGTACGGGAACAAGGTATTGTGTGTTTAATATGTGTTATGATTATATGCAGTAACAATATGTGATTTAGATGAACGCATTTACAGCGTGTGTGTTTAATTGTGTTGTCATTCTGACGGTCTTGCTAACATTAGCTTTTCATGGACATTGCTGTAATGCTAGCTTTCTAGCTTTTCATGTGCACATATTAGGCTTAAGGTTTGATTAATACTAATATGTATGGCAAATACCGTATATGGAGAAGGTTTGTAATGTTTATATTTTTAGTAAGAGCTCATTTTATTTTATTTGTCTGTCATTTAGCTCTTACGGTGTTTAAAGAAGAAAGGTGTTTAAAGAAGAAAGGTGTTTAAGGAAGAAAGGTATTTTCTGAAGGAAGGATTTTACAGAAAGCAAAGTGAATTTGTGTTCAAAATAATATGGCTGACGGCTGAACATAAATAAAAGGCTTCTGAAACATCAGTACGCTTCACCATTGTCTGGCTGGGGTTCGCTACAGTTGGTTCTCCCTCCTTGTGATTGGAAGACTCTTTCAGATGTTCTGACAGTTAAGCCTCATAACGGAGTCCCACTGGGAAGTTTCTGGTGGTCCAAGTATGTAGTCATAGCCACGAAAAAATACATGCTGTTTAAAACATAAAATGACCGTTGGTCAGCCTTCAATGTGGAGAGAAGCTGAGAATATAACAACAGAGCTATCAGAGCATGGGGAGGAGACAGGAGGAAACAGCTAGATGGTCTCTGAAAAACGTTCAAAACGGCAAAATGTGAATGCGTTGGTGGGCTTTAAGGTGACCAGGCCGAGAAAACGTTTCCCACCTTGGTCACACCATTACGGTTTCTCCCCACTGTGAATGCGTTGGTGGGATTTAAGCTTACAAGACCGTGAAAAAGTTTTCCCACATTGGTCACACCGATACGGTTTCTCTCCAGTGTGAATGTGTTGGTGGCGTTTCAGGGAACTAGACTGAGGAAAAGTTTTGCCACATTCATCACAGCTGTACGGTTTCTCTCCACTGTGACTGCGTTGATGGCATTTAAAGGAGTTAAAAGCTGAAAAAGTTTTACCACATTGGTCACACCAGTACGGTTTCTCTCCAGTGTGAATGCGTTGATGGGATTTAAGGTTACCAGACCAAGAAAAAGTTTTCCCACATTGGTCACACCAGTATGGTTTCTCTCCAGTGTGAATACGATAGTGGTGCTTCAGGGAATTACACCTAGTAAAAGTTTTCCCACATTGGTCACACCAGTACGGTTTCTCACCAGTGTGAATACGCTGGTGGTTTTTAAGGGAACTACCATCACAAAAAGTTTTCCCACATTCATCACAGTTGTACGGTTTCTCTCCACTGTGACTGCGTTGATGGCATTTAAAGGAATTATGACCTGAAAAAGTTTTCCCACATTGGTCACACCAGTATGGTTTCTCTCCAGTGTGAATGCGTTGATGTGTTTTTAGGTTACTCTGCTGCCGGAACGCTGCCCCACATTCATCACAGCTGTATGGTTTCTCTCCAGTATGAATGCACTGGTGGATTTTGAGTTTACTCTCTGAAGTGAAAGTTTTTCCACATTCCTCACAGCTGTAGGGTTTTTCTCCAGTGTGAATGCGTTGATGTCTTTTTAAGTGACACTGTTGCAGGAAAGCTGCTCCACATTCCTCACAGCTGTAGGGTTTTTCTCCAGTGTGAATGCGTTTATGTCTTTTTAAGCGACTCG
Organism: Sebastiscus albofasciatus; assembly: GCA_916701655.1. Lineage (NCBI taxonomy): Eukaryota > Metazoa > Chordata > Actinopteri > Perciformes > Sebastidae > Sebastiscus > Sebastiscus albofasciatus. Next base: position 22,559 of record CAKAOI010049123.1, read on the forward strand.
GTTGTATGAAATCTGCCCCACATTCATCACAGCTGTAGGGTTTCTCTCCAGCGTGAATGCATTGGTTGACATTGAGGTTACTGCCAAAAGGAAAAGTTTTCGCACATAGGTCACAGTTGTGTAGTTTCTCTCCAATGTCAACTCTCTGATGAATCACTTGCTTTCTTCCTCTCCGTTTCTATAGCAAAAGACATTGTGAGAGAGAGAGAGAGAGAGAGAGAGAGAGAGAGAGAGAGAGAGAGAGAGAGAGAGAGAGAGAGAGAGAGAGGAGATTTACCTTATTGGGATTTGAAGCAGTAATTATCCACACACACTGTGCGTTGCTCTCATACTGAATTGGGAAGTTAGGAGATGTAAAGGTTCCTGACGGCCCTTGAAGATTACTGCCACATGTCTTCACTGTGAACAGAACAAAAAAAGCACAATGTCATTGTTATTAGCAACTGCAGAATCTGTAGCGGTATTAGCAACAACAATTGTGTACCGTTGAGTCACAGCACAACACGAGAGAGACAATTACCTTTATAATTAAGCCATTAGGTTTGTGCTCCGCCACAGACTCTCAGAACAAATCCAACAGCAAAATATAGCATAGTTTGTGGATCAAAGTAGCATCGTAGTAAAAACAATTAAAAGTGACACCAACGCAATGCTAAAAGTGTGGTGACAGAAAGAGAAGAGAAAAGACCCAAATGCAGACAAGAACAGAAAGAGGAACATAAGGTCAGAAAGATGTTATTGATACTGTCAGCGACATCTCCCTGGACAGAAGTACTTAATTGGAAGCTATTGGCTGTGAAATACCACAGGATTAGGTAGTATTGACTCATAGAGACACTCACCAGCAATTTACTCTCAGAATCTATTGGAAGTCAACAACTTCCAACTACTAGCTGGGTGAGAATTATATTCAATGTTGAAAAGAAGAAGAAAAAAGAAAGTGTAGCTTGCGACAACATCTTAGGTACATGATGTAATAGATACAATGGCTTCCTTCTTCTTGAGCAATGAAGTTACATTTGGTTCAGTGATGTACAAGTGTACAACTATGCATTGGCTGGAAACTGTCAATCTGATCTGGCAACACTATCCAGTGTTGCCAGATCAGATTGACAGTTTCCAGCCCAATCACAAATCAAAGGACCAATATGTAATATATTTACTGTAATAAATCATAAAATACGCATTACATGTCATCATAGATTAAGGAAACATGCTAAATTGAAATACTGGCTTCTCAGACAACGACGCTACAGCCAGTATGTTCTCCTTTGAAATGTCCATTCCGGTCCAGAACGTCTGTTTTCGTTTTGGCCGGTGTGATCCCGTCCACTGCCCATTTTGACACCCCGTTGCCACATATGAAACAAACTGGCACACAATCACAGCCTTCTGCAGCCATGGAGGCAAGCTAACCGACTGGATCAACAGAGATAACATAACATTAGATTCTACTGGACCTGAAAAAGCCTCGGCACATCTCTCTGTGGTCCGTGTGCAGCTGGGTTATCGAGGCAGCGAGGATTTGAGACACACAGCCGGTGGAGTGATTCCGACTACTGCTGGTTGCCAGTGGCTAACGCGGTCGTGTCTAGAGAGTAACGCTCAAATTGCGAAAATGTGCGCTAACTGCTATGAGTCACACCGGAGGAGCAGACGGGCGACGGCTCCAATCTTTTGAATTTGGACTGCTGCTATCCATTTTAAATGCTAGCTGTCAGTCCGACATATTGTTTTTTTAAAACCTGTCGAATTCATAAAAAAACAACCCAAATCATAACCTTTCCAGAAACTCTTGTAAAACCATATAACCAATACATGTACAATAGGAAATACATCATAAGCATACAGAGCTTCATATCTGCATCAAATAACCAAGATAAAATGTGAGATAAAAAGTCTATCGCAACCCACAAAGAGTGCAGTCAGACAACCAAATACACAATTTCCTATGTCAATGATGATGATGACATCAAGGTAAGAAGGTCCTCCGTTATCCCTGACAACGACTGAATACAACAATTATTTCTCAAATTAAATCAGTCAATAATGAGTGAGTGGGCACAAGGACGTTTTCTGAATTGTGTATCTGTGTTCTTGACCATAAAGTGACAGCTTGTTTGGTAATATTGTTTTCACAATATTTTCAATACCCTGCCAAATGTTGGAAAAAAGCAGCCAATATCTCACCTGCCAGCAAAACACTGCTTTTTCTAAGTCATCTTAATCAAAAAAGCCCAATCTGGCATCACTGCTATGCGGTTTGAATTGAGAGTCTTAATGTAAATCCATTAAAGCATATCACTGTGTGTCAACACAAAGTCCTACAAACCCACAAACACTAACTGTGAAGCTCCACTCAGTGGGGTGTTAAAAATGACACATGCTAGTTGTTCGATAAACCAACCAAGCCTTTATTAGGCTGTGTGTTGTGACTGGATGTGATAGAGAACCTGCTCGTCTGTCCTTGGGTCGTCCTGTTAGAGTTGGGAGGTAATTTTCTGGTTGGTTTGAAGCAGTGTTTGTTCCTTAATTAGTTTGTTCAGAGGTAGGCCGCGGGAACACGTACAGTTAACAGCCATACACACACACACACACACACACAAAAGCACATAAGCAGGAATGCTTTTATGGTCACATTTTACAAACGAGCACATGTGCACATGCAGTGACACATGCGCTACTGTGCAGCCAAGAAACACTTAATATAATAGGCTTGCGTGCACACACATTTAGCAGTGTCACATGTGGAAAAAAAAACACTTACAAGGACGTGCACCCAAACATAAATCACACATACTCGCCACGCATACACAGTTCACAAAACTTTCACACAACCACGCAAAATCACTACTGTGACTTAGAGGTTAGAATGAAGGCAAGGGACAAGTAAAAAGAATCATACCGCAGTGTTTGTGTTTCTTTGTGTGTGTAATGGGGTGTGTCCGCGTGGTGTTGTAAGAGACAGAGTCAGAACAAGTACAAGATCCCTTAGAGACAACCCTATACCTCTCCTGTCTGTCTCTCCGTCTGCGTCTCTGTGCTATCCCCGTCTCTCTGAGTTCCCCCTGACTGAACCAAGTTGATGCTTGTTTCTCTAATTCTCAATGCATCTTCAGTTGACCTTCTCTTGTGTTCGGCTTCGCTGCAATTTATGAACTGATACCGGGAGATGAAGTGTGTGTTTGAGCTGCACGTGAAAAATGACTTATCTACATGTCTCTAAGTGTGTGTGTCTTTGTAACCGGGTGCGTGTGCGTTGACAGCTCAATCAGCGTGGCCTGAACAAATGGCCATCCCATCGCCGTGCCAAGAGCAAAATGGGCACGGTGTTGCTATAGCGATAGCGCGGAGAGAGTTATCACCAGGATTACCAGAGGAGCTAACATCCCATAATTTATATTAAACTCCGCCCGTCTCTCTGCGTCTCCCCGCATCAGTCTGTCTGTCTCTCCTCGCCTTTTATTCACGCTGTCTTGGTCCCCGTATCAGCCATTGTACGTACTATATGATTTACAGTACACTCTATCATTTGCTCTACCTGTCAGTCCATCTCTCTTTCTCTCTTCCTGTCCCTTTCTGCCTGTGTCTTCTGTATGTTTCACTCTTCAGATATGGATTGATGGATGTACAATTATGAGGTCTCCAAGTTGAGTATTTCCATTTCATGCTACTTTATAATTCAACCCCACTACTTTACAAGTTTTGTACTTTCTATTTCACTACATTTAGCTGACCACTATAGTTACTGGTTACTTTGCTGGTGAAGATTTTATATACAAACATCAGATTATAAAATTTGAAGTATACAGTATGTATGTATAGACATCATATACAGTATATGTAAAAATACTCTAATTATATGAGTAGTTGGCACAGCTGAACAACCACAACATTGAGCCATTATCACCTTATAAAGTTGCTTACCTCACCTATTTTTGACAAACGATTGGCTATTAACACATCCAACTGACAGTGGCATTATTTGGATTTCTTTTTTTTTTAACAACCTGACGCATATAAATCCAATATTCCCTCTTCTTTTTGCTCTGTTTTGGTCTTCACCATGTCCGAAGAAACATATCTGGCTCTTCAGCTGCTAAACTTTGTAGGTATATCAGATCTTTTTCGCTGAAAACGAATCTGCTTACTGCGGCCAGACATTAGGTTGATGAGAGCTGAGTTTGCAGGCCAGAAAAAACAAAACAAACAGCTAAAAGACACTAAAAAGCTCAGCAGAGGTGCACATTTGGGTGGTATTTCTCGATGTTTTTGTCAATAAGAGCGACACCTTTTATATTACATAGTCATTTGATCCAATGTTAGTAATAAAAACCTGCTGTGAAGCTTTAAGTAAGATACTTATTTTTGTATAGTAGTAGAGTATTTTCGTAATGGTTGTCTTACAGCCTCTGTCTGTCTGTCTGTCTATGTAGCTTTGTCTCCGTCCGTGTCTCTTTCTGTCTCTCTTTCTCTCCCTCATCATTATTTATGCTGGCACACAGTATAGAGGGCTTGAAGCCAGAAGGGCCACACTATCATTGAAGCGATAATGAATTCGAGATCAAATTAAAAATTTTGATGAGGTCTATCTGGTACTAAAAGCATATTGTTGGAATCACGAGCGAGATTAACTGAATGCTCTAGGCAGGAACCGCAGTGTGTGTGTGTGTGTGTGTGTGTGTGTGTGTAACAACATTTCCTCTTTTGAATTTATATATTCAGATCAACTGGATTCCCCCAGGATTCTCACTTTCTCTCTCTCATTCGAACACACACACACACACACGCACACTCATAAACCGTTGGGATGCGGACCAAAATGAAATGATGTTTCAGGCAAGGATCACATTGCCAAAGCCTTTAGTGTAGCTCCAATGGCCTTGCTCACAGTTCTCCAAAGTTTTGTTTTATGGCTTCAGAGCATAGGCTAATTGACGCTCCCCATCAGCATTGGGAAGGTTGCAGGGAGAAATGTTTTTTTTTTTCTTTTGAGTCTGGATTTTCAACTTCACAATGTTTTGACTTGATTCTCCATTCTAGCATAGCAGAAAGTGTTTCCTTCTGTCTGATCTCTGGCTTACACTCAAGGTCTATTACTGCTGTTTTCTCAGCAGGATGGCCTTTGTGGTTAGTGAGTCGTCGCCACAGTGGAGGGCTCAGGTTCAATCATCCATACAGCAATAACCGCTGAAGCATACCAAGGACACTTAACCCCTACCTGTTCCAGATTATGTGTCTGACCCTGCAGCCCAACCAGGGAGCATTTAAACTGAATCGGGGGTGAGGTAAATCAAATAGAAAATAAAATCAAATCATACGGATGAGTTTTCGAAAGTACACAAATCTACTCCACCAGCAACGTCCTCTTGGTACAAACATATCTTAGGTCCCAGTGCTCGTTTTTTAACTGCTGAATGTTTTGAAGTTATTTAAACATAATCATAATTTCACACTTTTACCAATACAGTACTATTGGTTTGGCTTGTCCTCTGTATCAAGTAAACTCTATCCAGTTGGAAGACTATTCAGCTACAAATGGCAGGAATCAATCCTAAGTGTGAGGTGATTTTTTTTTTTTTTAAATGTTAACTTCCTTATGATGCTAATGTCTTTATCAAATGAACTTCATGATTAAACTACATTCATTATTAAAAAGATCATCGCCATAAAAGGAAATTTCTCATTAAAGTTTTAACCAACTAGACAGGTAAGCTAAAATGAAAACCTCAAATCATGATTTTGATAGGATGGGTTAGGGGGCATCTTCTATTTTCATGTCGATAACAAGGAAACACATATTACTTGTCAAGCCATCATGTTCAATTTATAATTACAGGGAGTGTTTGGCAGTTTTTTATGGTATCAACATGAATGGTAAATTTGATTTTTATGATGAATATTAAAATGTAAGAAAAGAAAACCCTACATACGAGTCGAATACACTTCAATTTAGATTTTTTTCTAAGATGAAAACTTTTTCCCAAGTTCATGTGCTCACACTTAGACCACTGTGTTGAGTCAGATTAGAGATCAGGAGCTTCTGCAGGAAGGCCGAGCTGGCTGTTTTAACAGGCTGCCTACGGGAGCAGATAGACTGACCAATGGACACAGAGAATGATTGATGACATCATTAAGCTGGCACACAGCGTTCCAATGGCCCTCGCTCTGGTCAAAGCTTTAATGGGCACACGCACACACACACACGCAGACACACACACACACACGTGCAAAGTCATTTAGTGTAGTTGTACAATGCCTGTACATTTAAGTTTCTTTCCTGTTTGAAGTCAACATATGTGCATGTGTGTGTATCGGGTTGACATACAGCACTCTTCGTTGAGTCGGTATATTCGGGCAGATCGACTGAACTCCCTGGAGTTCACACACACACACACTCACACACACACACACAGACAGACAGAGAGAGAGTTGGCTTGGTGGCCTTGCCATCTGTCCATTTATCAAGGTGCCACATGGACTCTCTGTCTCTGTCTCTCTCTGTATCATAAAGTGTTGGAGGACTGCACAGAAGGACATTGCGATTTGATGAGTTTTTGTAGTTTATTTGTATTTAGTTTCGTGATTGTTTTGTTGTATTTAATAAAGTGATTACCACTCTGTCTCTCTCTCTTTTTTATCTTCATCTGTCTCTTTCTTTTGGTCCACTGTTGTGATATATAAAGGGTACATTTTCAAGATACATTCACATTGTTTTCTGACTAATGTTCCAAACGACACATTAAGCTGTATTTAAGTGTTTTGACAGAGGTGACCCTTTAATAAGTCAGCTGGCTTGATGCTACCTGACAGATTGCCTTGCTCGCAATGCTATTCATGAGTTCCCACTTTAGCTATTGGCTGGTCTGGATCTAAAGGTCAAATATGAGCTGTGTTCAGCCAGACAAAGCCTTTTCTATCATTCCATTTTTGTTCAACAGGATGAAACAAAGTAGGCCAAATAAGGACACTGTGCAGAGGAGAACACAATGTTTTCTCACTCAAATGAATATGTAATGAAATACAATTATGGCCGCTCTCCGCTCTCACACACTGGCTTACCTGTTGAACTCATTCCAAAATTGTATTTATTTCCTTGCGACTGTAAAGCCAGTGGAGATGCAAACAGAGGCAAACTGACATATTCATTGGGATCAAGTACATATTTCTGCTCTTGCGTCTGTTTAATGGCTTAAAATGGACATTCTTGTGCCAAAGTAGATGGATTGGTGCTGCTCAGGTTGTGTTTATGCAGATGCAGCACGATTTCTTTGTTGGCTTACACATTTTGGAATGAAACTGTACTGGTATTTCCATCAGCTCAAACCACCGCTTCGAACATAGCAGGTACCTTAATTAAATTTTTATCAAAGTAGGTACTCAACCTTCTGTATTTTTCCACACACTTGAGTGGTAAGCCACACAGGTTTCATGTTTATACAGTGCTCATAGTTTGGAGTATACCCTTTAGTAAACAGAAATATAGTTGAATGATAATAATACTAGTAACATTTTATTGTACTACAACTCACTGCAGTTGTAGCCTAACTGGACAGATATCTCTCTGTCCAAAGCCTTTGTCTGCATCAGAGGTGTCACAATTCTCCAACTCCATGGTTCGACTTTCGATTTTAAAGCCGTTAGACTATGGAGTATTGATTCCTAAAGATCAACAGATCATCGATTTTATGCCCTGACGTTTACATTTTCAAATTCTTTAAAAAGATTAGCGCTACATGGTATCACGCCTGATCTTTTTCGGATTGTACCACACTAATTCCATATGGTCAAATTTAAATAATTGATTTAGTATGTGATATCAATAACGTAATTCACCAAGTAAATTAAACAACGAAAAGAAGATCCACTAGTTGGCAGGAGGTTACTTTAGACAACAGCTTGAGTTTCTCAGAGTTTACGAGGTGCACCTGAATGCACCATGAAGTCCCTGTCGGCTCCCACATTCTTTACCGTACAAAGCGATGTAGACATAAAATCAATTTTAAGTGGAGAGGGCACGATGGGCTAAATTCGCCAAACAGTTCGCTGAGCGCTCTTTTCTTTCTCTTTTTCTTTCGTTCTTTTTCTTTCCATTGGTTGCAGCAGTCTCTAAATATTCAGATTTTCAGGGAAGGAGTTCTATTGTTTGTTCATCATCTCCAACTCCTTCAGTGGCCAAAGTGCAGCTGCAGGCTACCAATAAGATACACGGTGTTGTCTTTGAAGTGTTTTTCTTTTTGTCTTTTCTTTTTCTTTGGATGCGCGCAAGTAGGCAGGGTTGGAGAGAGAAAAAAACACAAGCATCGCCAATCCTGCTTTTGTCGAAATCAAAAGCTAATTTCGATTGATGAGAATCGAAATCGTGACACCCCTAATCAAACTGCATGATCAGAAATTGCTGCGTCTCTGTAAAACTTCAAAATGTTTAAAGAGCTTTTGTAGACATTGCTGTATATTTATCATAGGCAGGTTCCCTTTTAGAGGCCAGAAACTGCTGCTTAAACAGAAGATGAGATGAGCTGATGTCTGGCCATTACTGAAGCCCACCATCACCCCACCTGCTGATTCTATGGTATCATACTAACAATGTAGTCCTGCACTAGCTCCCCTTCCAGATTTTGCTGTGTCTGCCACTGTGTTTCACAAAATTGCAAAAACGAATTGGTCACACATGCACTTGCATTCAGTGTCAGAGAGCCTGATGTGTCAGAAATCCCTACACTTCTTGACTGGACATGTCTTCACAATGTCAATATTGTGTCCTGGTTGCTGACTGGTTAAAAAGGGCATGTGGCAAAGAATGTAGAAAATAAAAGCCTTCTAGACAACAGCAAATTTTATTATACTCACAGTCTATTAGCTTTAGACTAGCCACTCTCTTCTGCCTCTGAGGCATTTTTTATTTTCGGAATTTCAATATTGGATTTTTGTCCCTGAGGGGAAACAGATTTCAAGTTTATAAATAGAGGAGTAGTCTCTATATTCTTTTATATGCTTTTCAGCTAAGCCACCGCCACCAAAACACCCTATTACAAGCTTTAAATGTATACTTGCAATGTTTACAGTTGCATAGTATTGTGGTTTTGCTTTATTGTTTTCTCTCTTGAGTGATCTTGGCATATAGCTCAAATAAAGCCTCAGCAATGCTGTCAAAAAGATAGGATTCCAGTGTTACATGTAACTTGTCCTTCAAGCAACCTCAATGTGGTTATCCTGGGATTTATGAGATTTTTGAAGATGGATGTCTTTCTGTTTCACCAAAGTAGGACAGAGGTTTACTGCATAACAATAGCACTCAGCAGTACTTGCATGAGCAGAAAACAGGGTCTTCTATTCCAACAATATTGTCTAATCAAGCATGAATTGTGGAAATTTAAAGAGGACCTATTATGCTTTTGTGATTTTTCCCTTTCCTTCATAATTTTTGTGCATGTAAAAGGCCTGCAAAGTTACAAAAGAGCAAAGTCCAAGCTACAGAAACACTGCTCTTGAAGCGCATTGATTGAAGTCCCGCCTTTTCTTCGCAACATGGTAACCAGCTAACACATTTGCATAATACCTGCCTAGCGGCTAGTTTGGCATGTCCTCAAACAAGGCTAGTTAGAGCGGAGCTGGAGCAGAGTCCAAAGAGCATGGTTCAGTTGACCAATCACAACAGAGTGAGTGGGCAGCAGGCCAATCAGAGCAGTCTGGGCTTTTCAGGATGGTGGGTTAGGAGCTCAAACAGAGCGTTTCAGACAGAGGGTGGAAAAAAGGTGCTGCAGCACAGCCCGTATGAGAAAAATAAACCATTTTCAGAACATTAAAGCATGCAAACATGTTCTAGTATGCACCTGAAATCGTCCTGTGAACATGAATAGTTGTTCCCACTGTTTGCCTTTTAGCGCAGGGTAGCATAAACCGAGTTATGCAGCTTATATTAGGGCATTAGGGGACCATGCTGGAGTAACAGTGCCCTCCATTGTGAGATGCTAAAAATAACAAAAGATCAACTAGCAGAGTCACTAGTTACTTAGCAACAACCATGGAGCAGGATTGTGCACTTTGTCATGGCTTTGTCAAAAAAAAAAGTTGCTCAGTGAACAGTTGCTCGTGCTGGGAATACCAGCGACTGTGTTTTAGATTCAACAGAGCTTTTAACAATGCACGCCTGCTACTGAGAAGCTACAGTAGCTTGCTGAAGGTGTCTCACCCTGCTCACAAATCTTTCCCACAAAGATCCCTGCTGACTGAGGACTGATCCCTCTGTTTCCCAGTGATAGAGGTCATTCTTTTTAACTGCTTCAGGGGACAACATCAGTGACTTTTGTCCCTTTCGGGAGGCTTAGCCCATCATCACATGCAGGTAAATGTGAGCCTTGATTGGCTTAATGCTAGCAGCTATATTTAATTGCTCATTATAAAGTATTTACTGATGATGAATCCCTAAGAGCCATTAACAATCTTAAAGAGCCAATCAAAGGGTATCAGCATTATAATACCTCTGATAATGAGCTCGGTAATAGGGTTGATTGGCAGGGACCAATCAGAGCCCAAGTGAGCCAGACATATCCTAACTGCTTTGGCCAGGTTATATCCTGCCGGCGTACAACGATCTGCGCTGTCATGCTAACAAAAAAAGCTTAATGAAGGTCAGTCCTCCTGTGTGTCTGGTTCACAAGAGAGGCCCAGGGTAGCTGTCAAGGCTTGTGTTTAGACAGTGTCCTTTAACCAGAGGGGCAAGAGTGCACGGCCTATGGCTGCCCTGCTCAGGTGTCCCTTAGCAACATATTGTCTCCCTACCAACTCCCAGGGCGCTACTCTATAGCTGACCTCGTACTTTGACCTCCGACTGTAGTGGGCCGATAGAGAGAACGTTTCTCTACTAAGCAATAACAGAGGATGCTCCGATCTGACTTTTTCAGTCCCGATACCAATACTTATACTTGGGCTTTGGGTGTCGGCCGATACAGAGTACCGATCCGATACCAGTGTTTGATTAACAAGCTGTAAGCCTCACTATGTAGAAGTGACTGGGATCATTATTTTATGTTTAAGGCAACATCTGGCTTGACGTGAACATTGCTTTCCTAACTTTGTAAAACTAAAAGCAACAAATAAATGCATAAATATAAATGTATTGACTTATTTATTATTAAAATAATATATTGTTCACCAGTAATTTTCTAAAAAAGTCTTAAAAAGTAATTATATGTAGAAGTATATAAACATATAATTTAATTGAATAGATCGGCCCCATTGTCACGATATCCGATCCAGCTATTTGAGTCAGTATCGGCCCGATCTGGTATCGGTATCGGTGCATCCCTAGCAATAACGTTCATCATCATTCAGGTCTGCTGCGTTCAGTGTTTCATCCTATACAGTAAGATTAAAATGGGGAAGCTGCAAATGGTTCAATTTAACATTTCTATCTACATGTGGGAGTTCTGTTTCAATAGTTTTAATCTCATATCGGATGCACAAAAGTTTAGCTGGCGTTCATATGCTAATGCCTTGTGATGGATATAGTGAGTTTTACTTTCACAGAGGGTTATAATTTAAGCAGAAAGAGTAGGTGTGACATTTTTCAGCTGTTCCTTGCCTCCTTCCTCTCCTCCTTCTGTTTCCCCGCCCTCACTTCCTCCGTCCTTACTTTTTTCTCCCTTGCAGTTCCATATCTCAGTGATTATTAGTTAGGTGTTGAAGCTCTCTCTCTCTTCTTCTCTCTCTCTCTCTCACACACACACACACACACACACACACACACACACACACACACACACACACACACACACACACACACACACAGTGAATATTGGTTTTTATGTTAAAGTATGTGTCTCCAGCCACAGTCTGAAGCCTAGTGAAGGGAGACATGACAAACGACTTTGGCATTTAACATGACAGACGCCCTCTCTCTCTCTCTCTCTCTCTCTCTCTCTCTCTCTCTGTCTCGCTCCCTCTGTGCATGCGCCTGTGTGCATATGGGAGTGGGTGTGTGTTGCAAGTCTAAAACAGCGGCAGATGTGAAACCGGAACCAGTGCTGAAACATGTTAATTATAATAAGAGCACTTAGAGAAAAGATGACAAATGCACGTGTCCCCATTAAACATTAAAATATGTAGTCGCTTTTGTCGTTGTACTGTATGTGTGAGCAGATCTCGTGTCACCTTTAAAACTGTGTTGCAAAATTCCAATTTGTGAGGTATATTGAGCAGTAATGACCAGACCTGGAGCTTGTTTATAGTGGTGTTTATCCACAGTATATTGTGTTTATGATAGAGAGGGTAATTTCGGGTCCTGAACAATCACTATCATAACTCCCGTGATGAAAGCATACAACTGCAGCATGTTGGTGAGGCGCTACACGGCAAACATTGGATTATGAAGTGTTTTGTTTCATAATTTCATAGCCAGAGGCTTGAAACTGAATTGGGATTCTTTCCACTATAAACTCAGCACTACAAAGCCATCCTGAGGAGAGGCCAGGCCAGGCCAGGCCAACACGCAGGCAACATTTTGGGTCAGTGCACATGGGGAGTGTTTTCTTACCTTTCGCATGTGTGCTTACTGCCTCTTTCATCCTTCTTTATCTGTTACTGTGGTGTCAGTAAGTTGTACGCTTGTGCAAGACGCGTGTTGAGAGCCGTTTCTTACCTTTACAGACGGGTCTGTGGTCACTCCAGGCAGCGAAGACTTCAGCCACTCTCTGACAGCTGATGGTTTTACTGCCCTGAAGAACGTAGTCTTCTCCGCAACTGAACTGCACCACACCTTCAATGCTACATACAATCACACACAGAGGGAAGACACCGAGTCAGACAAACAGAAATATAGGGACAAGAAGTTTTTTTGTAAATGCATATACTCTATGTACTTTATGTGTATCTATATCTGAATACAGACAATTTTAATTTAAAGGTCCCATATCGTGCTCATTTTCAGGTCCATACTTGTATTTTGTGTTTCTACTAGAACATGTTCACATGCTGTACTGTTAAAAAAACACATTCTTTTCCTTGTACTGTCTGCCTGAATATGCCTGTATTTACCCTCTTTCTGAAACGCTCCGTTTTAGTGCATTTTAATAGAATTGCAACGGAATTGCGTTGCTAGGCAACAGTTTGGGTCCATGTTTACTTCCTGTCAGCTGATGTTATTCACATACACTGCAACAGGAAATAAACTGGGACACATTTAGAATGTTTATGTTTAAAATCATGTAATGGTCTAAATATTGTATATTTGTGACATCACAAATGGACAGAAATCCTAACGGCTTGTTTCAAATGTACAATTTCTGAATACAGGCTGTGTGTATTCCTCCATGGATTGAGTGTTTTGATACTTTAACAGTATTTATATATCACTTAAACCTGCTTTACGATATAAAAGACGTGAAAATCTCACTTTTTACAATATGGGACCTTTAAAGTCCCTGTGTGGAAGTATGAGCGTGCAAATTGTACCTGAAATCGCTGCCGTGGCGTTTTCCATTCTCTGGCTCTCCCGGGTCAGGGCAGGAGTTAGATGCCTGTCTCACACCACCTTCATTTACTACACAGAGACACAGACAGGCGGAGAGCCAGGGACAGACAGGTTAGAATGAAGGCACAGACAAGGCTTACAGTAAAGTGACTCGTCTGTCATTTGGTAGCAATCAGCACAAGACAAGACGGCCGCAGGAAATTTTCCAGCTATCCACTTTTAGTTTCGGTTTTGGAAGCCTGCCTGCCTCGACACTTATTCACTTCAGAGGCAGGCAGGAAACAGGTGGAAGGAGAAAGACGTCAGACAGACCAGGAGATAGAGAGACGGCTAGGTAGGCAGACAGACAGGGTCGACGCGGCACTCCCGATACGATCTTAATTCTCGCAGAAACACAAGAGCTAATCTTGACAGTGACACTCCAAACATCACACAGACAAGAGACAGAACTGTACAAATACTTTGAGACTGCGACATCACAACACACATGCGTCTGACAAGATTCATCTCTACTCTGTCTCTTCCACTAATTACAATACTGCTGTTGACAGTATGTATGTAGCTTTTATTTCTTTTTATTTATTTATTTCCCCCTGTCTTTGTTTTACTACCTTTTTTTTTTGCTTGCTTGTTTGGGTTCTTAATCTTTCCCTGTCACTCGGTCTCCCCTGCCTCCTTTTTCCATACAAATAACCCCACAGCTATATTTCATTGGCTTTCCTTTAAAGACACTACAGTATGGAATTTGTATTTCCATAAAACTCAACCATACAGAGTCTATTATTTCTCTCGAGCATTTGAAAGTTTTAAAACTTTCAAGAAACATAGCTGCTGGGTTAACTTTGAGCAACGGACAGTGTGTGTGTGTGTGTGTGTGTGTGTGTGGATGAGCAAAGAGAGAAAGGGTTGTGTGTCTGAGCATAGCTGTCAGGTAAGTGAAAGAATGCCAAACACAAACAACTCTTTTCCAATTCAAAAGCTTTCCATTTTAAAACTTTTCCGATTCAAAACACATTTTAAATTAAAACTAGTTTTGTCTGAGAAGGAACCGTCATGTGCCACAGAGCTGTTTCTAGTAGCTCACAACAGAATAAGTAGTAGTAATACAGCATCTTAATGAGCTGGAGTCCATTGATGACCTATTTTTACTCCACTTAAGGCCCCGCGTGACGGGATCTCTCGCATTTCTTAATGAGATCACGGCGAAGAGTAAAATTATTTGAATAATCCCTGAGTTCTCCTCATCGTTCATTCACACAAATGAATGTGAAATTAGGCCACTCTGAGGATTTTTATGCCTTTTTTCGTTCATCCTTTCCTAATGCCTGGTGTCAGTGGAATTTTACTAGAGGGAAAAACTGTCTTGAGTGCTTATTTACTTCAACTATAGAGCAAACAAAACACCCCCGTGGTGCATTTTGATATTCAAATGCACGGACTGATATTCAAAAGACAGGGAAACAAAACTAATCATGCACTTTGGTGTAGTATAATATTCAGCTCATTTCTAAAGCAGCAATTAGATGAAAATGTGGCAGTATTCTGTTGATCACTTATTTCATTAGTATGATCCAATTATGTTTGATTGTAGAAGAATATAATTCCTTTTAAGTTATTTGGATGGAGAGGGACGATATCCTCATGTCTCATTATTTTTGTTTTCCGCAAATCTTCACTCGATAAGTTTAAACTCGTCGTCACCTAGCTTTTATGTCTAAACGCTATTTATGCTGCTGTAATAAGCCACTGTTCACCTCATCGAAACAAGGTCTTTTAGCAGAGAACACAGCTCAAACAATACTTCACTAACACAAAGCAAAAAGGAAAACGGGAAGAAAATAATACATCATATTATTATAATATAATAATAATGTTTAAACTACTGAGCATTAGGCTGCAAATGGTATCTTTGATTTTTGAATCTCAATTTCCACTGTTTTTTGGGGGGGGATAATAAAAAATAATGCACATCGGGGGGCAAGATGAATAAACGACACGGAAACGTGAAATACTTTCCTGTAAATATCATATGTCTAGGGCTTTTATTTTGAAAGGCAAGAACAGAAGGAGTGGCTCTGGTCTGTGCTGTCTTTGTCAAGGTTGAAAGAAGTAATATAGTTTACCCATGGATTTATAATAAGAACTGGATACCCAGCCCCAAGCCCCCCTATTCATTCCAATGAGAATTGCTCATCTTGTGCCTACGGCTAAAAGGTGTTCTAGTTTGCTGGTTTTCTTCCGGGGTATATGGCCCACTGAGTATGTGCAGTAGTGTTTCTCCCGCTGGCCCCTCCCGTAAGCTACTGCTCGTGTCCATAAACTTTAAATTGTGATGACCTCACAGATGTTTAAATCGCTTTTTCTCAGATCAAGGAGTTTCAAGGAGGATCAAGAGAAGTTTTGCAAATATAAAACATCCACGGATCCAAAATTCAGATCAGAGAGAGTCGTAATCAACCGTGTTTACAGTTCGAGGTGTCCTGCCAACAGTTTTATGGATGTCTCTTTTACAATGAGGATCAATGGGGAAAATACTTATTGGGCCGCAGAGGGATTTTTTTGCTGCAATACTGCTGCAGTGGCCAATGGAAAAATTGGATTGAAGAACGGCCAGGTCTTCTTATACATCCGCAAGTTTACCGTCCTGTTTTAGACTACAGAGCCTCCAAGTTGTTGTTTCATAACCACTGGCGCAACGTAACTCGTTCCGCACAACGTGATTGGTTGATGCTTTTATTCGCAGTGCGAAAGCTCTGACCTTGTTGTTTTTTTGCTGTGTAATATTCGCGTTGTGTGTGTGAAAGTATTCATGACAAAAACATCAGTTTTGAAAAAAATATATTGACCTGTAAATTAATTGCACGAAAAAAAAGTCCCCTTGGTGCGTAAATGGCCTTAAGTTATTTACCATTTAGAAATAAAAGCTAAAATAGTATGCCCTAATTATGCTATTTTAGTATTTTTTTGTATTTTTTCATCTATTGTTCTGGCACTAGTTGCATAACAAGTACAAATGTATCTTATCTTAAACAAAAATGCAGATGCCAGAGATCTCAATTAGGTGTAACGAACACAGGCCGAGTGATAACACTGCCCATTTCTATTTCCCTCCAGCCTGTTCGGGCTATCCCACTAACATGCATGTACATGTTTAGTCCGTATCAACAAACCCAGCAGGTGGTTGGTGTGTGTGTGTGTGTGTGTGTGTAGAGTAGATAGTTTGTTGCTTTGTTGGAGCGGCTAATTTGACCATCTGGACTATTAACACCATAACAGAGGGACTGGTTACAGTATCAGTACTGTGCGCACACACACAAAAAAACAAAAGTCACATACTTACACACATTTGCATACATGCACATACACATACACAAAAAACCCATGTCGAGAAACATAAATATGTACATAGGCACACACAGGTTTTGTGCTTCACTGGAGAGTTAAACCAGTCAGAGCAGAGCAAATTAACATCTGAACCAATCGGAGCCAGACTAATTAACATACAAATTCACAGCTGTAGAATCAAACCTCAACCATGACTCCCCAACCTGTCAGCAAACCTGATGAATCTGGGATGTGCCGTGTCTCTGTGCTGTGCTTAGCTCAGCTCATACAGTATTTATTCACACATAAACACAAAGTGGACGAGGAAATGAGGGAAAACAAGCAAATAAATCAGAAATGTTGTTAAAAAAAAAACATCATTAGCAAGCGTGCAAACCAATTACGGACATGGAATAGTAAAGGCCTTCTTTTTGTGTTTTAGCATGTATGAGCATGTATGTCCTTGCACCGACGCGTATGTGCAAATATGTGCATGTTCAATATTTATGTACAGTGTGAACCTCTGGGTGTGCAAACGTCTGTGTAATTGATGTGTGTACTGTGTTGCTTGTGATTAAACTAGGTGGGAAACATTAACGTACATACATATCATCACCATTATAATGTGTGAGGGTATGTGCATGTATGTGTGTGTACGTGTGTGTGTGTGTAATACAGACAAGGAGAGAGTAGAAGACGTGTAACAAAGACATAAAAGAAGTGAGAAAGAAATAAAGAGGGAGATGGATGTAAGATAACTCTAAAATATGTGAGGTTTATGTGCGTACTGACAGCTTAATAAGGGGGACTTTGGTAAAAAAAAAAAGATTTTTCTTGCTTTTGGTACATGTTCTCTCAATGTCAGAGTGTCGAAAAAGGCTTTGAACGAAATGGAATAATACTCGTGTGACCACTTTTGCATTACGGTGCGTCTAATGACTTATGAACCATTAGCACCCTTAACCTTGATCATTTTTCTTCAGGCTATCTTATTAAAGAGTTAGATTCTGAGTCTTACAACTTCACAAAGTTGGAGGAAATTGCGCTAGCTCCAAAAGAAGAGCAGTAAATTAATGGGAAACTTTTTTGTACTTATTAAGGGTGGACCTCTGGATTTTAGTATTGTGTATAAATTTTGGAATAATAAATCCCAAATTGTGCTTTAATTTGCCGCTATCTGTGAGCGGTTATACTCACATGTAGACGTGAATAATTGGAGAGAAATATTAGTTCCTCTTTTATAATTTTACCTTTGGCCTCTTACGGCAGAGGGATGTTGTTCTAAATTCAATAATTGCTTTGATGCCCTCATGTGACTTGGTGTATAAAAGGTCTACACAAATATAGTTTAGGTGTGTGATCAGAAGAGGAAAAGAGAAGAGAGGGATGAGGAAATAAAGGAGAAGAGGCAGGAGGGGGCGGTAAACAATATTACAACAGCTGATTCACATCCCCTGAACAAGCCCAAAGCAATCCAAAACAAACCAGCTTATCAGAACAAGCCGTGATTAAATATATCAAAGCAAGCCATGAAGAAGCATCCATAAACCAAGACACCATGACAAAAATACATACACAAAACATCAAACAACAAAAACACACAGCAGTCAAGCAGAACGCAAAAGCATGCTCTCTTATAAAGGCTGTGGCGTATTCAACACATTTCTGGATCAAGAAAATGTTTAATTTTAACAGATTTTATCACAGTTTGTGTTTGATGTCTACAAAGTAATGTCAATAAAGAGAGGCACAACGTGTTGAAACTAACAGCCTTTTTAAGAGACAAAATTTATTTAAAAAAAAAAAAAGCAAAATCAAACCTAAAAAAACAAAACCAGTTCAGGCCAAACCAAGCCATCACACGTTAGTTCATTAGCCATAGTGACATTAAGATGTGAACTCACATATTGAAAACTTGTTGCTGGAGTCTTTGCCAGGGAACAATTTAACGCCCCGCGATTTAAAATCTACTGATCGCTTCACTGCGGAGGAGAACAGAATACAGAAAAGAGAAGAAAAAATCAGACAACAGATTGGATAAAGTGGAAAAAAAAAAGAAATGAGACCTAGCGAAGGAATTTAAAAAAAAAAAAAAATGAAATAAAAGGCAGATTCTTCTTCTCCCTCACAACGCTGAGAGAGAGAAGAGAAAAGAAAGTTACAAAGGCAAAGTATATCTTAAAATGGTGGAAACAGATAGCGAGAGGGGGGCCAGAGAGAGAGAGAAAGACAGAAGCAGACAGAAGAAAAGAAAGTAGGATCTCAACAATAGCACCATTCTGGGGTTTTGTTCATGAAAAGCTTAACATTTCTCTCTCGCTGCCACTCAAACACATATATTTAGATGTTTGAGGTGTTTTGCTGGAAGCCCCATCATATTCTAAACAAAAGCTAGTAAAGGAAATTGCAGCTTTAATCAAAATGACAATGATGCAGCTCTGTAATCAAAGCATTCAGATAATGGTACGTTAGAAAATAAATGGTTCCTTTAATCAGCGTGAATCAAAGACAAGAGGAGGCAAACTGACGGAGGGGTTCTTGTCAGCAGGAGCTCTGTTTTCTTCCATGGGGGACATCATTTCATTACAGGGTTAGCAGGGTTGTGCCTGAATGTTACTGAAGCTCAGCATGTATGGTTGAGAGAGAGACACTATGGAAGACAAAGTGAGTGGGCGAGAGCTGTATTTGAAACCGTGCAATAATAACAAAAACAAAACACCCTGGGGTAATCTCAATTTGACTCCCTCCAGATTAGATTTTTTTCTGCTCTACCCTGTCAAAATAAATGAATACATTACCGACATAAATAATGAAATCATAAACACAAATATATCTTGTCCTCCATGACAAAGTACAGTGACAAATCAGTTTAATGAATGTCTGATAGAGTGGCTGACAGACGCTGTTGTCATAATGACCTGACTAATCCATTGAGTGGTGACAAATGGCAGATGAGTTAATGCGCTACAATTATCCTAATGTTATACAAAGGCTCTATATATGCACATGCATCAGTTACATGATATTTGACATGCTTAAATTACATCATGTGTATTTTATGCCAACAATTATCCTAATGTTTGCGACATACATGAGCATATTAGTGGTACTCTACTTACCATGTTGACATTTTACCAAATCTATTAATGTGTTAACGATTAATCTAATGGAAAGTGGCTGAACATTAGCGCCATTAGTGTATTATTGTGTTAACTTACCAGCATGATAATTTAATGTGGTCTCATTTTTGTGTGTGTGTGTGACAAGGGGCGAGAGACCCCCACCCTATACTACTCAATTTGAATGAAAAATGTGATAGGTACTTAATTAATCTTGTAAAATAGATGTTAAGGACTAGTCTATAGACACATTTGCAAGGCAGGGTAATTTATTTTGTACAAATATACTCTGTAGCTATGGCATTAGAGACGTGCGGTACTCTGTGTCATTGTGTGGAGCTAATTGTTAACACAATAACACATTATCACTGCCTGTTTAAGCACCATATGTTTGACATACAGTGCATATGCTGTAGTATTGCATAGTTGATAGTTTAAAGGAGTAGTTCACCCCAAAAATGATCATTTGTATATCAATTACTAACCCTGTGTTACTTAGAATTCTTGAAGAAAACTTTGTTTTTCTCACATGCCTCCACGGTGAACGGAGAATCAAAAAACAGCGAAAAGTCTTGATGAATTGAAGTAAATGGGGACAGCGTTTAACAACAGAAAAACAACATCAAAACATCCGTTTACAAACTCTCGCACAACTTGTGCGGTATAATCCAAGTCTCATTTATCCAGTCGTATGCTCACTACTTCCCAAACACATGTATTTTCGCTAAAACAGGCAGGCGTAAGCGTGAGACTGTTTACGCGGAAGTGTTTTAAATAGTAAGGTTTTAGTGAAGATTCATGTGTATGGGAAGTGGTGAGCAAACGACTGGAAAATTAGACTTAGATTATACTGCACAAGTTGTGTGAGAGTGTGTAAATGGATGTTTGGATATGGTTTTCCTGTTGTTAAACGCAGTCCCCATTTACTTCAATTCATCAAGACTGTTCTTCGTCGTTTGATTCTTCATTCGCCGAGGAGGAATACGAGAAAAACTAACTTTTCTTCAAGAATTTAAAGTTACACGAGGTGAGTAATCGATATAGAAATTGTCATTTTGGTCGGTGAAGTATTCTTTTAAGTCGTGCCTGTTGAACATGCACATGTATCACAAATGCTGTTGACAAACGTGTACTAAATTGTGACAGTGAATGCACATTACACTTACATTTGCTTACATTAGACAGCCTTTTAAAAGTGCCAACACATCATCTTCTTTCATAAATGAACTGCAAGTGATCCCTCGTTAATTAAACACCTCCTAGACTTTATCACGTTTTCTCATATGACAAAAATACCTCACGTAACACACTTGACAACAAACAACATATCGTAATATACAGGTTTTCATCTAACCGCAGGCAGTGTAAGTCAAAATAAAAGCTCAACTTTGTGGTGCGATTTATCTCGCTTTTTATTGCGGTTCAGCTCTGAATGTCTCTTTGTGTGAGCCGAGGGGATGAGAATTCATGTCCTTTTATCGCTGTAAATAAAAACTCACAAGATTCTGTGCTTTAAAAGGTCCACTGCGATACCTGCAGATCACAAGAACACGGTGATTTATTTCAAAACTTAATAGAGTTTGGTTTGAAAGCACATTAGCTCTGGGCCTTGACATATTTTGAGGCAGTATAATGATGTCCACATTTGCGGTGACGTCTTCACTAAACGTATACTGTCTTTCAAGTAGACGAATGACAATGCAATTCTCCATAAATAAGTTAAACTAATCATGAACACATATGAGTTTCCCTTACACCTTTAAAAAAAAAAAAAATTCTGTCATAAATTCTCCATTAATGAGTTCGCTCCAAGCAACTCATGTATCACAGCAGTTTACGTCTGCCTCGAAGCGCAGCACACAAATAAACCAAATGCAAAAACACTTTAAGTAACTTCACAGCAATCCACCTACACAAAGAACAAAATTTATTATTCCTGACACTGGTGTCATAGTTATTCAAAATGAGGGGGAGCACGCTTGATATCTGATACTTCCTCTCACATAAAAAGTGCCTTTCACTGCATTTCATTTATAATATATAACAGCAGAGATGCATACGTCCCCGGCTTATTCGAATGTTTTCAGGTCATTTCACAAACAATTTGGAACAACTACAGCTGTATTTAAAAAAGTAGACTTCACAATAAACTGAGACAAAAGTGGAGTGAGTATATTTCCCGTTCCACCACATTGCTCACATGACAGCAATTTTGGATGGATAAAGAAAAAAAAAAGTAGCCCCTTTAACATTGGGTGGTATAGTTTTTATTTGTACACATGGAAAACAAATAGTAAAGCACAACATAAAGTGGTGACAAACAATTCATTATGTAATTGTATGGCTGCCTTCAGATTAAACCCGTATTTGAAAAAATGTCCCAAGTGTCAGAAATTAAGAACATTCATCAACAGACTTGTTATTTTTGACAACGAGGGGAAGCTCTGATCTAGATCAAAGTCTTATAATCAGGTTTGAAATGTATTTCTCCCCTCTTAGGCAGCCAAATCGGGGAATCTGGGCCAAAAAATTGTTAAAAGTCAGATTTGTTTTTGCCTGTGCAAATGCGTTCACTGTATCAAGCCCCCGTTAATATGCATCATAAAACCTGTCCTGTGTGAATATGCATCAAAGTTAAATATGCACATGTTAATATTCTAGCCTACAAGCAGCAGCTCTACTGCAAACAACAGATGGAAGGGCAGATGCATTTAAGTAAACCGTATTTATGAAGTAAAATACTCCATATTTAACAAAACTATATTTAACTAGCGATGGAAAAAATAAGAAACTGAACTAAGGTTTAACAGAAAGAGAACAGACGTTAAACACTTTGATAAAATACACACTGATCCATATGTTTTTTTACAAAAAGCATCTCCTTGAGTCTGATGTGGGCTTAATACTGTACTTTCAAACCAAAACTAAATATATTCTATTTCAAAAATGTATTACCAAAAAATACACCTACTCTGTTACCCAAGGCAGGATTCAGCTCAGTGACTCACTTATTTTAGTCATACTTGCCTGTTAACCACAATGCCATCTGGATTTCACATTTCTTAAGAGTGCTAGTGTGGAGCAGTGAGATATTCTCTCTAAGGAGGTGATGCGAGCAGACAGGCATCATGCACTTTGATTGAACTCACCAGCTTTTGGGCTACATGCCCCCTCATTGGAGTTTTAGTGTACCCACATGGGAAAGCAAATATTTACTGCCGTCTATGGTAAGGTGATCTAGAGGACTAAAATATCATGGAAGGGTTTAGAAGCTCAGCTCCAAACACAGACGTATCTGTCTTATTTCCAAAATTGAACAGTCACATTCCCATGGTAAACAGGCAGATATGAGCAACTCCCCCTCTCTAGCATCTAAACAGCTCATAAAACAACACCTAAAATGTCCTTATACTTGGGTGCAACTACATTATAGTGTTATAAACCATTTATTAACTGTTTATATACTGTAATTGCTAAATAGGGGGGTTAAACTATTAACTGTGATTGGTCAGGATATGTCCAGGGTAAGGTAAGGTTTGGAGTAGTTCAGACTGTTCTGGCTGTTTAGGTCAAAGAGATGGTAAAGATTTGATGTAGTTGACAACTACTAATCAGTCAAATGAAACAGTCCACACACTTCCTGCATTGGTGTTGAACTACCAGCTAATGCTTATGAGAAGTAGAGACTTTTAAAGCAATAGTTTGACGTCTGGGAGAGAGAGAGTTAGATGAATAGGAAGTCCAGCAAATGGACAGAGCTAGGCTAGTTGTTTCCAGTCTTTATGCTAAGCTAAGCTAACCAGCTGCTGGCTGCAGCTTCACATTTAACAGAGAGATATGAGAATTGCATGTCCTAAAATAACAAACTATTTATCTAAGTGATGTGAAATCTACTGAATTACTTCTGAAAAAACAACAACAACAAAAAAACAGAAGCTCGGATTACAACACACACAGAGGGACTTCATTCTCTGCTCAGGATGCCATTACTCCATCATATCTTTAAATAGCAAATAGTTGATTGCTGCTGTATTAATGCTCTGAATATATTGATTTTAGCACCTTTAATGGTACATTTTCTGTCACAGTTTAATATGTATATATAAAAGACTAAACTTAAAGTACAAGTTTAATATACAGTATATCTACGTAGCTGGCTCAAATGTTATTTGAACTAGTCAGAAGGTGGTGATGGAAATATGAATAACTGTGTGTAGGCTACGATGCTAAATACATGCCTCGGCCTACATTGGGTTAATCACAGTTTTAATATACAGTAAGCTATTAGTGAGTGCAATCAGTGGGTGGGAACACTTGTCAGCGCTGTAGAAATCCTCCACATCTGATGAGATGTTTTGTAACTACAGACCAGCAATCATATCATATCACCAGATCGTGTCTATGCAAACTGGTTGCATTAATTCAACCGAGTACATTCGCTGCTCTTTTTGATATAGCAACTAGCAGAAAAAAAAGGAGCAAGCCAGTACTGGGCGAAATGTAAGCTCCAAAATAACATAAAAGATGATAAAGGGGTAGTTCATAGATTTATGAGCTCATATGAACCCCCCTGAGGCCTACAGTGTATCTGTATTTAGTTTGACTAATGGTTCTTAAGCTAAAGCTGACAAGGAAAAGGACTTGGGGATTTATTTACATGAGAAACTAAATAGTATATTCCACATGTGTTAAATGCACTGTTGTTTTTCTTGGCTGTAATTATTCAGAGCATTCCAAGATGCGTGCGCTTGATCACGAGCAGGTTTGAGGCATTGTGAGAGTCATATCAAAGGTACCATGCAGTCGACAATATCCAATATGTCAGCCTCCCTGAGGGGCATACTGTCTCGCTGCTCCAGTTGAATAATGTCCCCGTACCAGTGGTTGACTGGTGTTTCTTTTGTACTGACTGACTTATTTTGTTGCCATAGCATTGGCTGACTGATAATGCCGTCAGTTGTTCATTAAGAGCCAATCACCGCCCTGCAGACACAGAAACTCATGAATACGTAACGAGGAGAGATGATGGAGGGATGTGATTGGTAGGTTGTGCCGCAGGGAAGGAAAACAGATTGCTCACACCTGACACACGCATAGACACACAAGACAAACTGGCACACGCACGTGCACTAAGATGCAAGCAAACACACACACACAGCTGCGCATACTCATTGCATATACGGAGAAGCACACATATTGATAGATTCATCATCTTAAAGTAGACGCAAATACATACAGAAACACCCACTTGTAAATGCACAGAAGTGTATAGAGAGCAGGAGACTCGCCAGCAGTGGCGAGAGTGAGTTCACACATACAGATACGTGGGTACACAATTATGGATGTGGACATGAACACAGATAGACACACATATGTCCAAGGACACTCACTGTATATATATATATATATATATAGCACACTGACACACATACAGGCACACACAGCGACACAGTCCGCACATCCACAGGCAGGTGTTGAGGGTGTAGGGTTGGGCATTAGAGCAGAGTGCCATGCGGGGAAGAGTGTGGACAGAATATCAAATCAATGTAACTCTCAGTATTTGCTAAACCCAATCCATACTGAAGATTGTATTTCCCTGTTATATTCAGACTGAATCGGTAGAGAAAGAACTGAACACAGAGCCCTAAAGAATGAGTAAACAATTGTAAATTACAGAGGAAAGGAAGCCAGTGGACCTCTGATCTAGAAGGACTTCTCGTGTCTTTATCTTATCTTTCAATGATAAAATGAGAGGTTCAGTATGTAAACAGACTTCAAGCATGTGTATGCCTGCAGTGCATAGTAATTACTGCAACACACTGTCTGAGCAAGGAAACAGCATCATAGAATACCAAATGAATGACTACGGTAGGTGAAGTCTTTACATCGAATTAGCAGTGATTTAGAGGTAAACTCACATTTGCATAAAAGGTATTGCATTGTTCCTATTTTCTGTGCAGGGGCCATTGTTAAAATAGTCACAGGTTAGGGATCAGGGTCAAGATGCCGCTGAAATACAGGAATGAAGACGATCGGTGTAACATTTTCATTATGCTGATGTTGGAGAAAAAATGCTTTCTTCACATTGCTGAAAGAGCCTATTGATTTCGAGGTGGCGACTGAAGGTCAGCGAGAGCAGTCAGTTCAACCGTAGTTTCCTCTTCCTAGTTACATTACAGTTAAGGCTGTCAATCGATTAAAATATTTAATCCCGATTAATCGCATGATTGTCCATAGTTAATCTCGATTAATCGCAAATTAATCACGTTTTATCTGTTCAAAATGTACCTTAAAGGAAGATTTGTCAAGTATTTAATACTCTTATCAACATGGGAGTGGACAATTCTGCTTGTTTTATGCAAATGTATGTCTGTATTTATTATTGGAACTCAATTAACAACACAAAACAATGACAAATATTAAAATAAACCCCCACAGGTACTGCATTTAGCATAAAAAATATGCTCAAATCATAACAAGCAAAGCTGAAGCCCAACAGGCAACAACAGCTGTCAGTGTGCTGATTTGACTATGACTTGCCCCAAACTGCATGTGATTATAATAAAAATGGCATGTCTGTAAAGGGGGAGACTTGTAGAACCTATTTTCATTTGTATATGTTGAAGTCAGAGGTCAAGGGTCAATTTTTCCTCGCCAAAAGTTTTATTATATCGTTATTTAGCCTCCTTCGCGACAACCTAGTATGACATGGTTGGTACCAGTGGATTCCTTAGGTTTTATAGTTTCATATGGTACCAGTATCTTTACTGCTACAACCACAAATCGCAAGTTGCGTTAAAAAAATTGTAGCATTAAAACAAATTTGCGCTACGCATTATTATCACGTTAACTTTGACAGCCCTGATTACAGTTTAAAAAAAAAGAAACACTTGAATGATTTCCAAAACCTTTTTCCTGTGCGCTCAACACAAGACAGTCCTCTGTGTCTTACCATAACAATACAGCCTTATTACTGTAATAAAAAGGAATACAACAGCAATATATTTGATCAGACCATCCTAACCCAGCTGAGCTCTTTTACAGGCTGTACCGTGGCATCCCCCTTCTTGTTGCTTGTGGTTTGAAATGAAGGTGCCACCAACAGCTACATCTCTGGAGCACTCGGCTACCTACTATTGTGCAACTGAAGTCAAATTTGTCAGCAAAATAAGCAAAAATATGTTGTGTTTGCGTTTTTAACCACAAACTCAGTAACTGCATGAGGCCATATCCACAGGCAGTGTGCTTTCGGTGTGGTTTTAGACATTTCAATGGATGTTTTTCAGCTTTTTTTTACCAACATGATGGCAGGCATGAATTCAAGCTTTGGTTGCTCAAGGTTGCTGTTCTGTCTGAAGAACCCTGAATGGCACTGCATACTTTTAAAAGTTACTGTTTGAGCCAACAGGGGGTGAGTATTTGATGCTTCAAAATATTTGCATCACTTAAAAGCTGAAATATATAACTTCCAGTGGTGATAGGTGCAGAGCAAACACAGGGAAATTGTTATGGAAGGTTGTGTGGAAGCCTGCGATTTAATTAGCTGATTGGGATCTGCCATTGGAAAACCTTGAAAACGTACCTGCTGGCTCAGAGTCATACTCCTGCATTTATGCTAAATTTCAATGTATGAAGATACAAAATATGCCGTGAAAATGCTGGAGGACACCCCCCAGGGCACTAGCTCTGCTTTCAGCATGTGCTGAATCAGAAGAGGTCAAACCAATCAACAAAGTATGAAATGGGTTTAAGTGTTTTGTGATCACCTCACAAATGGGTATAGATATTATTGGTTAAAATCATTATGGACATCAACTTAAACATGGTTTATATGTAAGAAGCCCATTTGCACTTTTTATAGTATTAGTATTAATTGTTCAAGCTTTGCACGTATAGTGAAACTGATGAAAGACGTCTACCATGACACAGCATTTGGGGTGTGTAAATACATGTAAAAGATAAGGCCATCATTCACCTACAATACCAGAGTACAAGATCTGTAACAACCTTTATTTTGAATGCGTTATAATAGCACAAAATTCCACTTGAAATGTTCATTAATTTGTCTAAAACCAGCACTACACATGCAATACGGTTTTAAAACATCATTAAAATTATGCATTACAAAAACAACCTCTGATGTTTGAGAGAGAATAATGTAGCAATGATGCAGTAAAAAAGGATCCTCTGATGACCCGGTATGTTTCTCTGAATCATATCCTTTGCTTCAAATACTGATCACACCTTTTTCTTAAGTCTGTTTAACAGATTTAGACGTGGAGATTCTAGTGAGGTTCATTTTGTGCTTTTAATCATCGTGTTTTCTGGTAAACTGAGACATCCTGACTTTGAGGCATTGCCAGGATCTCTCCATCCATCCTTGCTTTTTATCCGCTCCCTCAACCTCCACTTTCTGTAATGTTAATGCTCATTAATAAGAGCCGGACATTAGATCTCAGTGTTCAGACTAAAATTCGTACAGTAAATGGAAACACTGGCAACCATTCAATTGACAAGATGGCTGGCTGACTGACCTGCTAACTGGCGGACTGCCAGACCAAATGGCTGACTGACTAGATCCTCTAAGCTTTTACCTGACACTGTTAACCGAGCTACTTACAGTAAATGTAACTGTAGAAAAATTCTGATTGACCAGTGGATTGACTGGATGACTTTGTGAATGACAATTACACTGTAAGAATGTAGCTGGTTTTTAATGCGTTATGGTATGCACTGCAATTTGTTTCAATAGGCTCCAGCTGAAAAACTGCATAGCTGTCTGGCTAACTGAATGGCTGCGTTTCATCAGGAGTAAAATTGAGTGAAACTAAATGATACTGTGATGAAAATGTTGCATGAGAGATTCATGAAAACACAGAGAGAAGGACTAATAGAGTTTGAAAAAAGGTGATTTGTCAAAATCAAAGACAATATGATTCAAATGGAGTTGTTTAGACGATGTCATGAAGATGTCATGTCCGTGTCATTTTCATGTCTGGAATGTTGAATTGACTATCATTGCTGGCAGATTTGATCAACTGTAGCTGGCTAGTTGACGTTAGCTCCGTAAATTGGTAATAAAGCAACACCTAATAAGTAGTCCAGTCATATTTTTTTCTCCATGTCTGAAACCCTTTTTTCTGACAAAACTCACGGTTCGGATCATATCACAGTTTTGTTTCACGGATCGGATCAGCAGAAAAAAAGGGGCAAATATAACTTGTAGAGATGCCCCTATCACGCTTTTTGCTGCAGATACCGACTGCAGATTGTTGAAGAGCCATATCGGCCGATACAGATTGTTTTTGTCTTTCAAATGTTGTTTTTAAATTGAAATGTTCCTTTCACTTTGTTACAGTCATCTATCTAGAGTTGGTATTTGCATAAAACACACAAATGATAGGAGATCAAATTTGTATTTTTATTGATAAATAAAATATTGGCATTAGTAGTTCTAATGATATATTATAAGCTGCTTGGAGCTAGTGTTAGGAAGTTAAACAAGTCATAATTCCTTCTCTAATATCTATTTTATATTGCTGTGAAAACATATTCAAACAACTGGATTTATTCTATTTTCTCGCAAAAATCTACATTTTACAAGATTACATTTGAACACACCATCATAATGTTAGAATTTACCTTTGCCCAATACTATGTTTTACTTAAGTCCTTCTTAAATTCTCCATCCATTGTTAAAAAAAAACAGGTAAAAAAAACTTTTACGGGTCAAGGTTTTATAATTCTAAAGAATTATCCTGCCTCCACTTACCCTATAAAAGGGGTCTATAGCATGACAGGCCTGCCGTACATAATTACGGTTGCAAAGCTATGATTAAATACTGTTTCGGAA
This sequence comes from Sebastiscus albofasciatus, assembly GCA_916701655.1. Classification (NCBI taxonomy): domain Eukaryota; kingdom Metazoa; phylum Chordata; class Actinopteri; order Perciformes; family Sebastidae; genus Sebastiscus; species Sebastiscus albofasciatus. The sequence goes on from CAKAOI010049123.1 coordinate 52,326, forward strand.
GAAGGGTTTAGCAAAGGGTTTAGTCAATTTATCGCAATCACATGGATTTTCAACAACTTTCACATCAATTACCTGAATGAACTGTAGCTTACAGGTGGCTGGATAGCTGAGTATGTGTGACTCAATGGCTGGTTATGGCTCCTCCCCTCAGTTCTAGATATAAATAATTACATAGTGAGAATGTTTTTCTTGAAAAATTGATGACCCTGAAACTGATAAAAGTTGACCTTTTTAAAGGGTAAATTCACTGTAAAATTGTCTTCTCATATATTATTCCTGTGGCCTTTGTGATCGTTTGGCAACATGAATCACTGGTTTCTAGCTTTAGGGGAGAGCTGTTCATGTTCTTTTTTTTTATTTAACAGGCAAGATGACTGAGAACACGTTCCCATTTCCAGCTGCAGCCTAAGGGTGTATTTGCTGGGGGGTGAGACCATACTGTAACGCACCCAGTCACATCTGGAAGCTGGCTTGATCTACCACAGTCGCTACACATGGCAATGCAACAGCTGGGCATCAGCGCTTTGCTGAAGGGAACTTTGAGCATCACTCATTCTTTTACCACAACGCGGTTTCCCCAACCTGCCCACAAGCTGATGTAACTCAAGCGACCAGCTGTCCATTATCAAAATTTGATCTGTAGAAATGGTGCATGGAGTCAAATCAGTGTCATAATGAATGAATGCACACAGGATTTGAAATGTATTCCAGGATTTAAATATAAATGACTCTCTCCACAAAAATATTTTTCAATGCACAAAAAAAATAGTTTTCATTGTATATAAAATATAAAATAATTTAATTTACAATTTAATAAATAATAAAATATTAAATATATGTAATAGAAACCCACAAATATATGTATTTAAGTTTGTATATTATTGTAACAACATCCAAATGTGCTTGATTAAAATTGCAAATTCTTTAAATAAATATATTTAAAAAATTCTTTTCAGAGAGAGAGAAGGGACGACATGACATCACATATATTTAAAACAATAATATTTGTTTGTGGATCAAAAATACATTTGTGAACCTTTTTTGTGTGTACGTTGAAACATATTTTTGTTGAGAGTAATTATATATATAAATCCTGAAGTACATTTGCAAATTATTTTGTGTGCATTTATTCATGATGACATAGATCTGACCCCATGATGGCATGCATATAAAAAAGATCAAACTTGTGCCGTAAAGCATTCAATCTGATTTGTTGTTTCAGAGTAAATGGCTTTAGATCTCAGACGATAATTACAGTAATGAAGCTTTTAAAGGTTCAAGCAGGAAGACAATTATCCGTCTAATTTTACCATCTCATTAGTGATCCACCTCAGTTATTATCCAATGACTTCACTAGGAACTGTTGTCAACAAATGATCATCCTGAGTGATGTTTAAACTATTTAATCTGTTATGTCTCTCCACTGTCATTGCTTTCTATGTCACTTTGACATCAACCACCCAGCACTAGTGTGTCCTCTATGACTTCCAAGGGGAAATGTCATAATTGCTACTATTTGTTAACCTGACCCGCCAGATGGTTCGTTACGCAGAACAATTTGATAAGGTGTCATTGGAGACTTTTTGGAAAAGGGCACTTTCAAAAAACAAAATACTTGGCAGGTTGTTGGATGAGCTAGAGCCGGCCCGAATGCTTTGACCGTTGCCATGGTATTCAACCTCCAAATTACTATTTGAATGCTTTGTTTATTTATTTATTTTTTTAGAGTATGTAATAATGTATAAATCCCAAAAGAGCCCATGAAATAAGGAACATATATTATATTATTAGTTATTCTCAGATGGATATCGCTGTTTGTTGTGTGTAGAGGTGCGTGTGTGTACAGTATAGTGCGGTAGCGGCACTGTCCAAAGCACTGAAATGGGGGAGATGGAGACGGACAGACAGAAGAACATGTCAGCCTGCCGTGTCATGCTGCTCCGTGAAGCTTTGAATTCCTTTGAATATTTTATTATCTATTCTTACCGAAGCTTCGAAGCCCAGAAACTGGTTTTCGGGACAGCCCTAGGATAAACTACCTGTCAATCAAACTCTTGCTGAAGCCAGTCGGGAAAAGATCTTTTCCATCGAGAAAAGCCTTCAGTGTCATTCTTTGCCCTTCTTTCAATGAAGAAATACTTTCCAGTTCTGATATAACTGATGCTATTGCAGCATCTACACCACTAACCTCTTCAGGAGCTGCCATAGTTGTTTTAGAACTAACAGTCGCCACAGTGTGCCGTCGTCTCACACACACCTAAGCCACGGCCGTAGCTGCCAGTAGCTCAGCAGTGATCCAGCGATTCTCAGCTGGATTCTCGCTATGTCAGAATCCAGCTGCAGTGCAAAGTAAGCTACCTGTAGGGTTTTACCCCCATTTAAATTGATCTCATTGACAAGGTAAATGCAAATATCTGATGAATAATGAAAAATAAAGCATCTTAATGGTCAAGATATTGTCTGAGGGTTGAAAGGGACATCACAACTGACAGTATATGATGGTTTTCATAGCATATATTCAACACGTAGTGCAATATTACCAAAAGTCTAAAACATGTCAACAATATTTACACATTATTATATACTTATTACTGATTGATTCGTTGACTTGAATTGTTTTTTGCAAGTTGTATCAAGAAATTCATGAAATTACATTTTCAGTCTACGTCAACAGCTATTATATAACACGTGGCCGATTTCTTGGAAACCCCCATGTGGTATTTTAGCCTACGGTCCACAGACCATCAGAATAAAAGCCGGATGTTTTAATAAACCAGCGTCCCAGGGTGAGACCCCACACGTACATAGCTTGGGTACAGTCCCAAAACGCCATGCTGTGAGTACAAGGATGATTAAATGAACTTACAGCAGTTCCCAGAGTGAGACTACATCAACTCTGATTGCATCTTGACCTGCAAAAGTAGGCTGCTACAGTAAAGACCCTACTGTATAGCGTGTTTCAAAGCACACTCAGCAATCACATGTACGCTTTCTATACTTGGAGGAATTGAATCTTTAAATGCATTTCGGTCCTGGAGTGGAAATCGTTTACTCTTGCTCAGAGATGTAGCTGAATAATTACTGAGCTTTAATTAAACATGCTAATGGACACTTAATGGTTGTGCTTGTATTTGGCTGTAAAGTGGGGCATTAAGGAGCCGAGAGATAACGTATGACGTATTGACAAAACAGTCCAAAATTACAGAAATGTATGAATATTACAACACTTATATAAAAAAAAAAAAAATAGACTTTAATTTTCTCTGATTGACTCTACTTTCCTTTTTTATTCTATCTAACACATGCTATAAATTAAAATTGCTATCATTTATAGATATTTGATCATTTCTATAAATATCAACAGGTCCATCAACATGTATATCCTAGGGCATGTTTTCAAACCGTGCCATTGTGAATCACTTTGAAGCATCAATTAAGCATTCAAATGGACAATTAACTCTGTAAATGTTGTTTAGCCATGCGGAGGAGCTGCAGGCTTTACGTTACTCAGTACACTAATACACAAACGGGCTTTTCCTACGTCCAAGAACACAACCATCCATCCACACACACACACACACGTTTACTCTCTGTTCCTCTAAAGTGGTCCACAACAGCCATTTATGACAGCGGGACATTAAAAAACTCTTAATGTTAATACTTAAATATTTAGCCAAACTTCACTGCCAAATTACTTGTCCCCTTAACCCCCCTCCCCCCTCCCTGTCTCTCTCTGGCTATCTATCTCTCTCTTTGTTGCCTTGTTCTCTATTTCGCTCTGTTGGTTTTCCGTCTCTCCCTCTCTCTTTTAATCTCTTTTCTGGATCTCCTCGCTGTTTTTACCGCCTCCCCTCTCTCTATTCCTCTGATGTTCCTTTGTGATGCTCTTTGCTCATTTCAGCCTCCCTACCCCTGCTTCTCTGCAAAACGTGGATATAAATCATTAGCAGATTATTATCAATTCAGAACTTCATCATTTGGGCAGCAGCAGAAGGAGGAGGTTTTTATGAGATGAGTGGCTGACCTGTAACACACACACACGCAAACACAAACACACACACACACACACCGGCAGTCTGTCCAGCTTGCTGGCAGCACCTAGAGCCAAACGTCTCCCTCTGAGGTCTCATAGCGATGGCTTATGAACTCAACAAGCCCTGCCAAAGCAGATTTGTTCATTTAGTCTCTCAGAGACAAATTTGGAATTGTTTTCATACAGTGTTTGCCACTAAACTTCACTAACCCTACCCGAGGGCTTTGCCATTATAATTTATTCTCCTGGAGACAAGCAGAATTTAGCAGACCAGAACAACATATGGCTTGCGGGGTGGAATTACAGTCAAAGTAAAATCTAAAAAAAGTGGATTATCATTAAGTGGAACTGTTTATAATAAAGTGGAGTTGATGCACAACCTGAGAATGCTAATTAAAGAGCAAATCTGAAGGGGTTAGAGCATAATAAATGCGGTGGAACAGAGCACAATAAAAGTGTACTGGAAACAAACAGTCTAAAACTGTAAAAGAGTAAAAATTAAATAATATAATCTGTTATGGTTAACGAGTTTAGAAATAATCAAATGAACACTTTAAAAGAACTGCACATGTACATTGATATGTTTGTAAGTTTCCTTTCTTTGCCAGTGGTTTGCAAGGGGTTGTACAAGATATGAAATCAATAGGAGATCCATCAATCAGATTGCAATGTCAGTAGTGGCATGTTGCAGTCGGAAAATTGATCGATCCTCACTGCACAGTGACGCGGTTGACACACATTTCCCAACTTATAGTGTATTAATGTTAATAAATAAAGTAGATAATAAACTAAATTCAGGTAATGTATTCATTTTTTCACCGGCTGGTTTATTGAAATCCACATGAGGCACTGAAATTAAACTATATTTCAAAAAAAAAAAAAAAAGACTGTGTGAGAAGAGATGATATTAATCTGCAGGATTCTTAGTAACCATGTGTGAAGGTTTCTCATCAGGAGTAACTTTTTCAAGGCCCTCGACCCGCCCTTCTGCTAATATGCCAGAACCGACGAGGCCATGGGAATGACTGACAGCTGACAGGAAGTAGCCAATCAATCACAAGCTTGTTAGGAACTCTACTAATTAATCAGCTAACCTATCACACTGACACCCCCCATTAACATGTTGATTAACCTTTTAAACTAATTAAGATCAATTAAGATCAATTAAACCAATTAAAAGCAAATCTCAAGGGGAGTGGTCAGGTTGTCAGTCAATCAATCAAGAATATCTCAGAGCCAGAAGGAGAGATGTAGATGTTGGATAAGGACAAGAAGAGAGGATCAGGGGAGGAAAGAAGAATCAGAGGAGGAAGAGGGAGAGAAAAATGAAAGGGGAGGGAGAGGGAGGAAAGTTGTGTTGAAGAAAGAGGAAGGGGAAAAGAAGGATGAGGTTTAATAATGATTTAACTTTTGAAAAGGTCCATTATACTGCAGGATATGCTGCATGTGTACATTAAGAATACTGGTTTGTAGGGATGTCACGAGAACCGAAGTCGATGCCTTGAAGGTACTCACCGTTATGGCTCAAGACTAATGGCATCTCATCGTGTCTAGGGGACAAATCCTATTTATCCCCTGATAACGCTACATTGTGAACAACAAATCCATGTCGAAATCAGCAGGATGAGAGCTAGTTAACGTCGGTGCTGCTTACCAGCTGCTAACAGCTAACTAGCTCTCCTCCTGCCGATTTCAACACGGAAGGTGCCATTAATTTACATTATGATACGTTCAGGTTTTTTTAATTCTAAGGTTAGCACAATGTGTTCAAATGTAATCTTGTAAAATCTAGTTTTTGGTGAGAAACTTGAATGAATCCAGTTGTTTAAAGGAGATGTTTTCACAGCAATATGAAATAGAGAATAGAGGGAATTATGACTTTTGTTACTTCAAAACAATAACCAGTATGCAAACGGTAATAAAGGAGTGGATGTTGAAGTACAGTTACTTCTGTTTTTTACCGTGGTATCAAATTGGTACTGAGAATCATGGAATTTCACTGGTATTGGTATCGACTACTAAATTTCAGGTATTGTGACATCCCTATTGGTTTGACTTGCGACACTGTGCCTTGGCTTAATTCAAATCTGTACATGTGGGTTTTTTTATTTGGCATTGTGACTTTACTAGATATAGAAGAGAACCACACAGACATCTTCCCATAGTGGTCGTCCTTTAAAAAATCAAACACAAGCAACGTTTGCAGCGAGGTGTCATCTGGGGTCACATTCAACCTAATAAGCTCGTCATACACAGATTGGGAAATTATGCAGAGTTAATCTAAAATCATGAACTGAATTAATTGCAGTTTCAATTGCCTAATAGTCTTAATTGACCACAGTCCTGCAAGAGGCGCATGTGACCAATACAGTAAAATTTAACTGGGTCATAAAAAACCTTTTTTCTGAAATCTAAATATTTAATGACAGTAATCTCAAAGAGCACTAAAAATGAAAACAGCTGGAATCAATTTGCTGGTTAAAGGGTTGGAACATTTCAATAATACCAGCTATAAAACAATATTTCTACACTGATTTGGCTCTTAGCAATCTCGCCGCTCGATGCAACGATGCTAATTTCTACCTCAATAGCCTGTTTTTCAGACGCTAAATGTTCATGTATTGAAAAAACCACGATTTGTCGTCTGAAGAAAGATGAATATCAATTCAAAGATGCTTAGAAAGGTTTTTTCAGTGGCGACTGTGACAGCTGGCAACAGCCCTACGAAAAATAAGCAAATTACCATAATGACTGTCTAAAAGACCCACAGTGTTAAACGGCGTTATGAAAAACACACCGTTGTGTGTGGAAAAAATAGTGACAAAAAAAGAGTGGAAGATTTGAGTTAAGAAGAGAAGAGGTAGAAAGAATGCAATAAGAGGGAAAGAAAATAGAAACAGGAGCATATTTGAACATAATCTGTGTTTTGTGTCTGTTCAAAACATAACATATCCACATTATCTTGTGTTTTTCCTTGACAAACTATTCAAACAGGGCCCGGTTTTGAGGACAGCACATGCTCCCGAGAGGCGGCAGTTTGGATGGGCGCACGCCTTATTTTTCTTGCCTGAGTCTGCTTGGTATTTTGGTAACTTGCTGTGAACTTGAATGTGCTGTGAAGTGAGAGGCGAGGCACAGTAGGGAGTGTGTCAGTAATAATCAAGGGGTACGGTGCAATTTCGGTGTCAAGCATGACCGTGATTTACGCCTGTGCTGCCCGCCAGCCTACTCAGACCGGGTCAATGAGGCGTGGAGGAAGGCACACTGTACTGTTTCCGTGACTTTAGTTCACACTGGTTTAACTTTACAACAATAAACACACAAATAAAACATGTTCTCAGTATTTTGATTAAAGTAGAGTTGATTTGTAGATCCGTGATTGAATGCCGGCCCATAAAACACCAACTGATAGTGTATTTCAATCACACCCTGTTTCCATCTGTGCTGCAGGTACGCAGCAAGCCTCTGGCCATGGAAATATCAAACACAGCTCCATGCCGTGTGCACCTTGTGATGTTGAATGGACTTCATGTACCATGCACCGGTGATTCACAAAAAACGGGGCCAATAGTGTTTAAAAGTACTGAACGAGAGGTGATCTGAGACTAAAAAGGAAACATGGGAGGGTATGAAAAACAAGTAAAGTGTGAAATATAAACCCCTATCTGTTCCAGCGGGTCTGTGAGGCCGCTCCACACATTCAGTGCTCATTATCGCTGTTGGGAGACGTGGACATTGCCAAATGAACTTCCTAATGTTTCCCACCAGTTAGCGTTTGCGTCAAAAAGAAATCAAACTGTGCGCCTATGAGCGGTTCCCCGAGAGAAAGAGTCCAAGAGAGAGAGAACTAGACAGAGGGGAGATGCAGAAAGATGGAGACAGTGAGAAAAACTGTAGTAGAGAAGAGACGGGAAGATTGGAGTCAACAAGCGTAATTAAAGGGAGTTAGAGGCAAGTTGATGGGGGAAAACTGTCAGTTGAAAAAGGAAAAAAAAAGGCAGCAGAGAGAAATAGAAAAACAGAAAGGCAAAAGAGAAAAGAAAATAGCAAAGGAGCTAAAGCAGAACCTTAAAGAGAACCGTCATTAGCAAACACAAAGAGATCTGAGGATACTGTACATACAGAGTTCTGTTTAGCATACATGAACACTCTTTATGCATATATGTGTGCACATTAAGATGCCTGTCTCTCTGGATGTAATCCCATTTTACCAATCTTACCTTGATAATGTGCGCTGAAACCACGGTAACGGTGGTTGGCATCAGTCACAAAATGCAGTCGGAGCCAGTTCTTGTTGCTAACGACGGGAGAGGGGACATTACTGCCTGACAACCTGAAATAAAGACAGAAAGGACATTGTAAGAAACTGAAACACACACACACACACACACACACACACACGCTTACAAAACCTAGCCGTTAACCTTTTTTCAACTAATCCTACAATAGGCCCTTGAGGATCAGGCAGAGGAGTGTTGCAAAAATGCCTCACTCTGAAGGTCTTAAACTTCAATTGGCTCTTTTAATGATAGAAGTACAGACCATGCACGAGCACACACATGTGTATGAGTACATACCCAACAAATATACTTAGAGGGAGCAGGAAAAACACATCGAATTGTGTAGCCGTTCAGTAAAAGAACAAAGCCCAAGTGTGTAAAACAAGGTAGTCAAGCTGTAAAAATGTCTCTGCAACAACAGACACTAAAAAAAAAATCAGCCTAAGGTTTAGTTTGCTTCACTTAGATTTCTTTTAGCTTTCTCCGTCTTGCCTGTGTAGTTCCGTGTGCGTCTTTGTGAGTGTAGCTGCTGTCTAGAATGAGGCGAGAACAAAGCCTATTGTGTCTGTAATGACACAGAGTGAATTACATACAGTGTCAGGACTTCGCCGCCCAACGCTGCCAGTCTGTTTCTGCGGCTCCAGTGGGAGTAACTGGGGATTATGCTGCATGCTAAAAGGTGCCTCAATTGCTCTTAATGAAGTAGGAAATTGGTATTTCTTATGCATTGTTCTTGCCAAGATTGCCAACTTTGATCACAAGCTCAATTCTCATGGTAGTTTCTGAAGCTTCCGTAGGAAGTTGGTGTTATATTGGACCACAGTATAGTAATTATCATTATTTCTAACTTCTAACTGTTAACCCACTGCAAACAGTTAACGTTAACTAGCTCTCATCCTGCCGGTCTCAGCAAGAGAGGTGCCATTGATTTACATTATGATGCTTATGATGCAGGCTCTATTCAGTAAAAATGAGTATTAAGCGAAGGTAAATCATATAACATTATTATGATGTGTTCAAATTAGGGCTGTCAAAGTTAACGTGATAATAATGCGTTGACACTAATTTGTTTTAACGCCACTAATTTCTTTTATGCATTAACGCAACTTGCAATTTTTAGGTTGTAGCGGGCTCAGTTTTAAAGCTAGAGTCAAGATAATGGCATCATATGAAACTAGAAATCTAGAAAAGGAATCCATTGGTAAGAAACCATGTCATTCTTGCTTGTTACAAAGGAGGCTAAATAACGCTCCAAGCGTGCGCAAAATTTTGGCAACGAAAACCTCTGACCTCAAGATATGCGAATGAAAAATGCGTTCTATGGGTAGCCAGAAGTCTCCTCTTTACAGAAATACCCACTTTATGATAATCACATGCAGTTTGGGGCAAGTCATAGTCAAGTCAGCACACTGACACACTGACACCTGTTGTTGCCTGTTGGGCTGCATTTTTTATGCTAACTGCAGTAGCTGTGAGGGTGTGTGGACAATATGTGTCATTGTTTTATGTTGTTAATTGATATCCAATAATAAATATGTACATACATTTGCATAAAGCAAGCATATTTGCCCACTCCTCTTGCCAAGATTGCCAACTTTGATCACAAACTCATTTCTCATGGTAGTTTCTGAAGCTTTCGTAGGAACTTTGTGTTGTATTGAACCACGGTATACTAATTTTTATTATTTCTAAATATTCTGTCCACAACTATTAACCTGTATTGTACCTAATAGACTGTTATGTGCAAACACGACAAGGTTTCACACAACTACCGGACCACTTTTAACAATATTAGCCTTTTGCATTGAAGCAAGCTTATGAGCTGAGGCTTTGATGGTGTACAGCACTAGTAGATACTAGGACCCAATTTGCAGTTCTTTCATCAAGTGGGGAGGATGAGATCCCTTAATTGGCTGAGGAGATGAACAAGGCTCTTGTGGTTGGCAAAGTGAGAGTGTCATTGTTGGCAGCCTCAGAGGAGGTGACTGCTACCCAGTTGACACTTAGAGAATAAAACACCCTTGCTCCTGTATAATTTCAAATATCTGCCGCTGAAATACAGTTTCTGCCGGCAATAATCCTCTTCTATACTGTACATCAGTCCTTTGATAAATGGTGCTTTCATCCTGTAGCGTCAGCCAACAGGTGCTGTTTCTACTCCCATTACGTTTTTTTTTTTCAGTAATATCACCTTGGCTGTTACATTTGAGACACAGGTATGAGTATGAAATGGACTGCCCTCTCATGTTTGCTTGTCTCCTTCTATAAACCCCTGCTGTTAACCTTCGCAGTCCATTAATATCAACACACACACACACACACGGGCACACAAACACGTGCTCATGCACACACGGACAGTGGCATGATAGTGTATATACACTACTATCCAACACGCGTACCCTCTAATAACAGCGGTATAAAGTGGAGCACAAGAATGCTGAGCAGGTGTTTTAGAAGGTGTGTCTCTCTCTCTTTCTGTGTGTGTGTGTGTGTGTGTGTGTGTGTGTGTTTGCAAGTGAGACAGAGGGAGGGTCACCTTGTGCCCTAGATCAGTAGGATTCTCTGATGTCTGCTATTAGTCACACACACACAAGTAAACACACACACACAAAGTAGTTTCACAGGCTTAGTAAGACACAAACTGCCTGATTTACATATAATAATGCCAACACAACAATACAATAACACAAATGTGAATATTGGTGACCAACATAAATAAAGCAGGCACCTATATTATGAGATTTTTTTCTGTCATGCACTCTGGAAAAAAGTAACACTGTAATAGCAATATATATAAATGTTTAAAGTCCCCATGACAGTTTTCATCCTGTGTCCTTGTGTTAATTGTTCATTTACCTGTTAAATGAACAATTAAAAAAGCAGTATCAGAGTATTTTTACATCAAAATCTGATCAAAATCCCTATATTTTCTCTTCCTGTAAATGGTTTCAAATGTTTGATGACTCATCCTGCACTCGAGGGGGTTTTCAGAAAATCATCCAATCAAATGAGACTTTGGGCAACTAGCTGGTCAATCGTTTGTGGATCGAATGAATATGTGTTCTTTGATCAAAGTAGCTAACAGAGCAATGGAAATGAGGAAGAGAAAGAACCCGGGAACGTTGCAGTTCATAGTTGATGTCTTCACCCCTAAGCAATGCTAATTGTCTTTGTCTAAATAGAAAATAGCAGCGAGCACGTCTCCAAATCTTGAACAGCACCGGGTGCCAGGTAGTAGTAAGAACAGAAGAAAACAAATAACCGGCACTCACGGATAAAGTGTCTTTTTTAGTTTATTCTGGGCAAACAAACAAAAACACGTTTTGAAACCGGTTATTTGTTTCCTCAATCGTCTTTGTCTGCCACCAAATAATTCATTATACTGTACATAATAAAACACCAGTCACCACCTTGTAGATCATATTCAGAGAGACTATTGAAACGGTATTCAAATTAAACACACGGTGGCAAAACAATGCTGAATGAGTCTATTAGCTGGACGAGAGACTGGTCAGTAAATGAGATGGAAGAGGTTCAGATAATAAAGCTGCTGGACAATAATCACTGACATCTGTGTCCCCTATGTGGACAAAAGACTTTTGAAATTTAAAATGGCAATTCATTCCGCTTATATCTGGACAGAAATTATTACCTCAAACGTGATAAGAAATACTAAAAAAGAAATAGAAAGAGCATTATCATGTATTATTGCTTGCATGAAAACATGAGGTAGATTTATGGAACAGACTGCACTAAGAGATATTTTAGATATTATCATTGAATTAAATGACTAATATGGCCGCACGACCCCCAAGTATAGATTCACATTTAAAGTTATGTACGCCGTGTTTCACATGAGAAGAAATAAAAACAATATAAATGTATATTTATGTTTTGTTACCATACTTTAGTGCAGTAAATTATTAAATACTAACTGCACAGAATGTAAAATATTATGAAGCATACTAATAGTTAAGACGACGGGCATTGGAACAAGAGGAGCACCAACTCTCAAGGGACCTACAAGTACCCAAAATAGATTAACCTTCTCCAGAGAAAGAACTCCGAACACTAGCCTCGGCTTTGACCAAATACTGTAGCACTGAAAGGTTGTGTCAAACACTTGGATAACAATGGGAACAAGGTACCGGTGCTTCAGAGAAGGTACATAGTGCCACTTGAGACAGATCTTGCTCCTTCTGTATCTCTCTAATCTTTCTATACTTTATCTTTTCTATGTGTATCTAGCAAGACTGTAATGTGGTCCTATATTCTAATCTGATGCGGGCTGAAAAGTAAAGAAACACAGCAGGAGCATTTCATCTTGATACTATTATTTTGCCAGAGTTGTTTGTAGGTCAACACTCTCTGTTCCTCATTTTCTTCTCTACAAACCCCCTTGCTTTCTCTCCTCTCTGTCTCTCTCTCTCTCACACACACACATATTATTCATGTTTACAGCTCTCAATTCACTTCCTGCTATGACATCATTACCCAGAGTGCATCATTAGGGACAGCGTGTGTGCATATTCAATCTGTTCCAATATTAAAACAGGAATTAAATCATAAATCTATACCGAGAGCCAGTTTGTGTGACGTTAAAATATTAAACTGCATGCTCAGGAAGCACTTAACAACTCCAAGCGGCGGGATGAAGGTAGAAAATCTCTCTTACAGCAGTAGCTGGGAGGTTAGAGAAACAAGCTGGCGACTAAAAAAGGTCACCCATCTGGATCCCCAGAGCAGCTGGGAACTCCTCCTGTATAGGTGCCAGGCAAGGAACTACATGAAGGACGAGGATACTGGAAAAAAAAACAAAAAGACGATAAGATGTGCGCTTGGCAACTACTTTTATGGATAATTAAAGCTTAAAATGATGCTTTCAGCAGGAAACCTACTACTTCCAAAAAACATCAGCGCCTGAGCTGCTGAGAAGCTGGTTGATTTTCCCCGTGTGGACAATTTGTAATGCATTATTAAATCATTCATCTATGCTGATGGCTCCTGTCTGTGACTGGTAAGTGTTCTCCCAAGATATCTGCTATAAAGGCACTTCAGAGCTGCCCCGAGGTATTATAGATCATCTTCAGATGGGCTCTAATAATTTTTTTTTAATACCTTGGTCTGAGAGGGTGTCCTACTTTGTGATTTGGCAGTGACATAGGCGTAAAATAGATTGGGTGAAACCAGGCTTGTTACTAAGGGCTACTAACACTTTAAAACTTGGAAAAGTGGAAACGCAGTAAAAGAGTTTTCTGAAGATGTCATGGACCATTGACAAAGCTTGTGGAATAGTTTATTTGCATGAAATAATATAGACATATTCCTAAAGAAACAATACTGGAAATAAAAGACTGTGAGATGGTCTCTTGATCCTATATTTAAACTAAGCGTCTCTATTATGAAATAAAGAAAATTGGTGTTCTTCTCCGGGGAACCAGAGGAAATGCCTTGCTCTGGTGATATTTCCATCTCACACTATTGTAAAAAGCACAGTAGATCCCAATGCGGTAGTTCCTTCCGGGAGGAAATGTTTCATAATGAATACTCAGAACCTCACAGGAGCCCGTCAGCAATCAACCACCAACAATGTTCGTTCCCGGAAATGTGCAGGTAGGTCCGGGGCTTGAAGTGGAAAAAAATAAGTGCCTGCTCTCCCTTTATTCAAATGTCGACGTGTGTGTCGGACGGTATCAGCAACCATTATTACATTTTATTACACGTCTTTGTTGAATACTCGATTCTGATTGGTTAATCAAGGCGTTCTACATCCTGTTATTTCTTTATAGCCGACCCTTGCAATATATAACAGACCGTTTGCTATATGTGCAGGTCTGATGTCAGACTCTGGTGGGCCATTGTGAGTAAAATGATTGATTTGTTAAGTAAGTAGCCGTGTAATAAGCAGGATAATGTAAAGCTAGCGGGTCATCGTTGTGAAATAAACCCCTTCAGGACGATGCAAGACCCTTCAGCGACCGCAACAATGACCGGCTGGCTGTACATTATCCCTTACTTATTACATTCTTTCTACAGTGAATAAAAGGCACTAGAGATATGAGGATAAAAATAGAGCCCCGAGAACAATTAAAGGTTTTTGACTACTGAAACTATGTAATGTCACATCATATCGTACCATTATTATAGACTACAGATACTGCTCCAAAAGCTTAAAGACAAACACAAATAAAAAAAGTTATGACGAACAGTTCACTAGTGCAAAACATATAAGAATATTGTATCGATAAATTACACCCTTATTCTCACCCCAACTCCCTCATGCCATGCCGTGCCGTGCGTCGGCTTGTCTGGACACGTCCGTATTGATTTTATGTTCATATGAGGCAGAAACGCTGATGCTGCGCCGTGTTATGGCAGAGAAAACCCTGCTATTATAAGACGCCCTGAGAACCTGATATGGAGAGGGCAGAAAAGAACACCGGCAGCTTGCGAGAAGTGCCGGTACACAAGAAAAAGTCAAAGTACGCTAAAGAGTAAAGTGCAGGTATTGCTCACCGGTGAGTACCGGCCCACTTCGAGCACTGGGGGAGGTCACATTACAACTATAGTTCCCAGGTAAATATACCGAAAACTTACGAAGGCCTCCTGTGATCCATCTTCTAGTACAACTACATAAAATAGATACTGTGATGGAGAGTGTGTGACCATTTATGTGTGTGTCTGCAGGAGAGAGAGAATATCAAGTGGAGTGTTGCCAGAGGGAGCAAAGAGAACATAATTGATTAAATACACTAGACCAAAAGAGCATCTCTCCCTCTCTCCGTCTCTGTCTACCATCCTCCCATCCATCCTCTGTGCCTCTCTTCCTCCATGGAAATACAAACCCGCTATTCTATCGGCAGTATGGGAATGAGGGAGAGGGAGAGGGAGGAAATAAAGAAGCATGGGGTGGCAAAGATCGATGGAGGTGTGGTGAGACACGGAGGGAGAGAGAAAGGGAAGCAGCGAGGGGGGGGGAGGAAGACACACCGAGGCTGACAGAGGTACATTAGTTCTTTTGTTAACTTGTTAATTATTCATTTTAGCATTTAAGCAGACCGTAATCACACAACACAAAAGCAGTGTTACTAGAGAGCAGATTTTAGTGTTAATAAAATATAAACAGCAGATCTTTTCTGCCATGTTGAACGCATAACAGGAAACATTTCATAATCAAATGAAATGCTTTTGTACATATTTCAGAGCTTTGTTTTGGAATTTGCAGCAGTTCACTAATTTGCTGTGATTGTGTATGTTTACAGAATACAAATATAAAGACAAATCAGCAGCAGAATGGGTTTCCAAATGGGGTTCAGTTAATATAGCATTAGATGACGTATACTGTAGATTAGACATGTTTTGACGGTATGTTATATCTCAGCTCAATCACAACTGTGATGCACAGAGTGCAATCTGCAGATAGTGAAAGCACGTCTCACACATTTAACAACTGCAAATTGCTTGGAAATCACAGTTGTTCACTCAGCCCTAGAATGAATGAAAATTGTAAACAATCTGTTTACTCTATTTGACAACAGAGCGAACCATCTGAGACAAGTAACCTGATGTTTTTTCTGTTATGTTAGGACACAAAACTTGGGTTTTTCAGCGTTATGCCGTTGCTGTGAGTCCAAACAACTGCACAGAAATGTATTTCAAATTAATAGTATCTTTCATCCAGGGCTGTCAATCGATTCAAATGTTTAATTACCATCGATCGCCTGATTGTCCATAGTTAATTGTGATTTATCGCAAATTAATCACACATTTTGTATGAGTTCAAAATGTACCTTAAAGGGAGATTTGTCAAGTTTTTTTTAATATTCTTATTAACAAGGGAGTGGACAAATATGCTTGTAATATGCAAATATATGTAGATATTTATTACAGTAAATCAATTAACAACACAAAACAATGACAAATATTGTCCAGAAATCCTCACAGGTACTGCATCCAGTGAGCTGACTTGACTATGACTTGCCCCAAACTGCATGTGATTATCATAAAGTGGGCATGTCTGTGGAGAGGAGATTCGTGGGTACCCATAGAATCCATTTTCATTCACGTATCTTGAGGTCAAAATAGCGCAAGTTTGGAGCGTTATTTAGCCTCCTTCGCAACAAGCTAGTATGACATGGTTGGTACCAATGGATTCCTTAGGTTTTTCAGTTTCATATGATTCCAGGATCTTCACTTGATCTTTCAAACTGAGCCCGCTACAACCTAAAAATTACAAGTTGCATTAATGAGTTAAAGAAATCAGTGGCGCTAAAACGAATTTGCGTCTATGAGTTTTTATTGCTTTTACTTTGACGGCCTCACTTTCATCAAAAGATTTATTCCACTTCCTGTTTGGTGCGAAATGCAATTGTATAATCATCAAGGTCTAGCGCCTCCGTGCAGGCAGCAACATTGTTTACTGCGGATGTTCTATACTGGAGGACTTTAATCTCATGAGTGACATCTTGCACAGACAAGACAGATGGACTTGTGGCACTGACAACTTGATATCTGACCCGAGAGAGACGAGGTTAAGAGTCTCCACCTGCTGTGTAATGAATGGCTGTCCACTAAACATGCAGAATCCTGACATCAGTGGTCGTGGGGTTTATAGAGAGCTACACTAGCCGACGCTAACTTTTGTGTGTGCATGTGTGTGGCTATTCATAAGACAGTAGGGGAACGCTACTTAATCAGGCAATCTGTCTTAATAGCCTCCTCTAATTAAGACAGGTGGGAACTGCCACACACACACACATATACCCGCAAACGCGCACGCACATGCAGAGCGAGAAAATGCTCGTTCACACAGAGAAATGAGCACACGCACACGCACACACTGCAGGAGTGTTGAGCTGAATGTAGTCGAGGTGGAGCCATCATCAATCAGTATACAGAGGCAGAGAAGTCCTCTCTGCGTGTGTGTCTGTTTGATACATTGTGTGTGTGTATGTATTTGTGCGTGCTGTTTATATGTGTGTGTGTGTATGCTTGCGTGAGCACGCCTGCTGTGTCACTCTCCATCAATCTCAAGTGGGCAGAGAGTAATCAGTGTTCACAACAGGACCCTGCTCTGTCTCTCCCTCCCCTCCCTTTATCTCATCTAAATTTCTCTCCTCCTCCTCCTTCTCGCTCGTTGGCCTCCTCATAGAGCAGCAAGGTGTTTTTAAACCGGCTTGTTTAAACGGACAGCTGAGGGGCTGAAATAAAACATGAGTGGGTGGGCTGTGGACAATATTGGGTAAACAAATCACATAAAATGAGCAAGTGTTTTAGGCATTAACCTTTGAAACCATTCGAATGACAAAATCATTTGTGACATACACTTCTGCGGCTGGCTTTCATGGTTTGGGTTCGGTAGGTCTCAGAGGGCAACTCCGGGGTCTGAAAAGTGAAGCCAATGAGGAAGTGCCCTAAACTTGCATTCTTTCTAATAGCCAGCAGGGGGCGACTCCTCTGGTTGCAAAAAGAAGCCAGATTGTATAGAAGTCTATGAGAAAATGACTTCTCCCTTGATTTATTACCTCAGTAAATATTATAAACATGAGTTTATAGTCTCAATCGCTAGTTACAAGTCTTCTTCAATACAGCATGATGTTCATTTAGTAAATTATGGACCCATTTAGATTCAAATAGACCATAAAGCAGGGGATGCTTTAGGGCGTGGCTACCTTGTGATTGACAGGTTGCTACCATGGCGTTGTCCGTTCTGGGAGTTGTCCGTGTTTTCGTCTTTCACAGTGTGTTTTCAGTTCATGAAAGTTAATTATAAACTTTTTGGTCGCCTAAAAAATGTCTTATTCAGTGTTCGGTTGTACTTAGCTCAAAAAAACAAGATTGCGACACCAAAAATGCCAAAATTGAGGCTTCAAAACAGCAGTCCACAAACCAATGTGTGATGTCACGGTGACTATGTCCACTTCTTATATACAGTCTCTGCTAGGTTTCTTTGCTCCACATGTTAAATGCAACAGCATTCATACCCATATAGTTTGCTTTCAATTCTGTGGCGACAATTTGGGCAAGGCCTTTATAGTCTACGCTGGGTTTTCAGAGTTCGGTGTGGAAGAGTGGCCTTCACAGAACCCTGACCTCAACCCCTTCAAACACCTTTTGGAACGCCCTCGGCAAGCCAGGCCTCATCACCCAGCATCAGTGTCTAACCTCACTAAACTCTCAATGGGAGCAAATCTCTGCAGCCAGGTTCCATCAATTTGTGGAAAGCCTGAAACCAAGCCAGTGGGGCGGTGTTATGGCAGCATATTAGTGCTCATGGTTTTTGGATTGAGAAGATTAAGGTTCATGTATGGGTGTAATGTTCAGGTGTCTGTATATTTTAAGCCATGCACTGTATCTTCAAAGTACATCTGAATAAGCTAAAAAATATCTTAGTGTCGTATGGACGGCCCAAAGCATTGACTGTGATGCTGTAAAAAAACATAGCTTAAATAAAGCCTAAACTAAATAATATACTGTACTTTCCAAGCTGAAGCGTTAAGTACCCGGTATAAAACATTATATACCATCTGTTGGGTAATTTACGCTTGTGATGGCAGAGCAAGCAGGTAAATCTCGCTAGCTTCTTCTACTTCCTGATGTGGTGGAAAACACAGTCCCAGCCAAACACTGAGATACTGTATTACATTTAAGAAAAAAGGCTTGTTAACGCCACATTGATAAACCAGATTCAATATCATATTTTGAAGTGTTACCATGTTGATATCCGTCTACTCGTCTATCTGTCTGAGTAGATGAAATGCAAGGTCTGGACCCAAATTGGCCCATCACTGAATAAAATGTGATTTTGTGACGTTAGGTGAAACTGAATATGTTTTTCAACCGGAGCTGCATTTTAAATACATGTCTTATGTGTAATAATTATCATTAGGGAATAGTGTTTTTGTTCTGTGTCTAACCGTGTTAGGTATTCAGCCCTTCTTTTAAGAATGATTATGTTCCTTTGACATAAAAAAAACGAAGAACTGGGTCATAAAGCCAGTGAATAATAGAGTTAAAAACTATTACTTCTCTCTATTATTTCCCCCTCTCTCATCTCTCCTTACTCCCCATGTCTCCCTCCTCTCCTCCCTTCCCCATACTCTCCCTCTCCAGGGTTTACTCTCCATCACTCTGTCTGTTCACTCCTTTGTTTTAGCTCAGTCTCTTCCCAGAAGCCATGGCAATTCTGGGCGGCTCCCTGCCTCTTCACAAACCCCTCTTTTCCTGTGCATGTGTGTGTGTGTGTGTATGTGTGTGTGTGTGTGTGTGTGTAGCCTGCGGGACAGCACAGTAATCAGAGCAGAGACAGAGAATGGGAGAGAAAGTGGGAGAGAAGGGGGACGGAGACAAGGAGAGGGAGCTGGTGTTATTATTATTACATTACGTTGTATTATAATTTCAGCACCCTAGCCACCGCTACTCGTCGCTGACACTTCAATACACCACACTTTCCGAGCACATACACACGAGTACATACGCAGAAACGCATACAACCCAACGAAGACGTACATGTGTGTATATATGCATACACACAGACTGGGTTTAGTACAGGGAATGACAATGACAGCCTATTTATGATTGTGAAGTTAATTTGCCGTGGCCTGGCCCAACTACATATCATGCTCCAGTGGTGCTCAAACTCTGGCCTGGTCCCTCGGGTTAGGCTTAGCATCACCTGGAAAAGGTTATTTGCTGAGGGAACGGCAAATATCAAATTTCACTGCCCGGCAACAGTGACCTACGAAAACGCCGCTCCTGTAGTGATGACATGTGCTCACTGAAATTAATGTCTGACAATATCGTCCATATAAAAAACTATATTTTATAGCCAACAGAGTTATGCTTTACGATAAAAAAGTAAGTTGTGATTTAAGAAACACAAAATAGGTCTTTCTGCTGTGGTACTGGAGACAGACAAACAGAAAAAGCCAACTCTGCAGAGTCAGTGGATATAGAACACACATTCCAACTCGTCACATACTGCTGCTTTGTCATGCCCCTTGGCATTACTTTATGATTAGGCAACAAACCCACTTAGTTAGGTGAAGAGAAAAAAACAACATGGTTGGGCTTATTAAAGAACCAGTGTGTAACAATTATGGGGATGTATTGGCAGAAATGGAATATAATATTATTTTCTTTAGCGTATAATCACCCGATGATAAGAATTGTGTTTTCGTTACCTTAGTATGAGCCGTTTATATCTACACAGGGAGCGGGTCCTCTTCACGGAGTCCGCCATGTTGCTCTGCAATGTTTCGAAAGTAGCCCAGAATGGACAAACCAAAGTCTGTTAACTTTTCCTGCTTGGGCCGAAGTCAATAACGTTAGTTGCTCCCATCGCTGCCGCTCTCTCTCTCTCTCTTGCTTCACCACTCACGTACACACACACTCTACGCACTGGCTCTGCTCCAAATGACCTACACTACTCTTACAACAACTGGCTTTAGAGAGGGCCATTCACGTTTTTTTGCGTTGGCCTCCATAGCTCTCCGACACGCTTGGCACACGGGAGAGGCTTCAGTTGGTTGCAATCTCCTCACCTCACCGCTAGACACTGCCAGATCCTACACACTGGACCTTTAAAATAACTACATTTTTAAAGTGAAAATAAAACTGAACGTTTTGAAAACGGGACACAAGCGAACAGCTGATTATAACGTGGAAGTGAAACTTAACGCACCTGGATGAAAGCCTTGTTTTTGTTGGACCTATCCACCTCCCCTCCCGTCCGCCCGGTGTGTGTGTCTTTACGGTCTTTAAACTATGTCACCACACTCCCGGCGCACTTTCTTGGAGTGTTTACCGTTGCTGTGGATGGGTTTATATTGTAGTTAATTGAACGCCCAGCGTGTTTCATAGCGCCGCTAAAGGGTGCCTTTCGTGGCAGTATCACACGCTGAAGGGCGTGACGAAGCCTCGGTATTTGACACCTTGGGAATGAGAACAAGCCAGCAAAAATATCAGTCTTTGAGACCTTCACCAAAACATTAAAAGTAAGGAAGTAGTCAAAAGAACAACGGTCATTTTTTTTTTACTCAGAGAAATGTGTTTTGGAGTCTCTGTAAGCCACGGGAAACAGTTTGGATGACAGTTAAAAAATACAAAGATCAAATGCATAAAAGACAATGGAGACTTAGCTCTGTCACGGTGCTCAGCATAAAAAAAGTGCAAAAGTTGAAGATGCCTCAAAGCCCTAGAGTGGAAGTGACCTATTTTGGGTTTCTTATCCTGAGTGAATGTGTATAATGTCGACTTTGTTGACTTTGTTTGCACAAACACAATAATCTAATTATCATACACTAATCTAATTATAAACCTTACTTTGATTCGAGGAGTAATTTGATTAAGCTGTTTACATGCATAGCAGAGGAGGATGCGCCTTTTCCCCTATAGGCAACTAGTAAATCCAGAAACCGCCCTCATAAAATGCAAATGCCTGTCTCCTTGGCTGCCTTTTCAGCTGCTCCGATGTTACTGCGTTCTGCAGTTTGTCCAGATTTGAGACCGTTAATGCCAGCTGTGAGACAGACAGTTGCTCTAAAAATTGACACTCTCATATACTGGGCAAGCTGCACAGCTCGGGAGAACTCAGATGGACAGGCTTAGTCGGGGTATGGTGTTTACATCTCTGAACAATCTTCGCATAATGCTATTAATTTCACAGTTCTCCACACATGTTAATCCTAGAGTGAACACTCTCTATGTGACCCCAGTTAAAGAAATGGTGGATTAAGTTGTTTACATGGCTTTAATCTCACTGCAGTGGTCACATTTAGCTTTATGTACGGGTAGCAAGCTGTCAGATAAAGTTTATTTGTGCTTGTCTGTCTCGGTCTGTCCTTCTCTGCCTTTCTCAAGCCCTCTCAGTGTCTCTGTCTCTTTCTTTCTACAACCTCTTTCCTCACCCACGAGTCCCCCCTGATGGCTTTCTCTTCCTGTGTCTCCCCCACCATTCCTTTTATGCTTCTTTCCACCTCTCTTATCCTGTCAACTCTCATCTCCACCCCCCTTGTCCCTAATTCTGCACCTCTGCTTTCGTCTCCTCCCTACCTCACCTTCTTACCTCTCATCTCCACTTCTTCTCTCCTGGCTCCTCTTGTCACCCCAATTGCCCTTTCTGCTCCTCGGTTCTACCCAGTCCTCTCTTGTCTCTCTTGTCTTCTTCTGCGTGACCTGACACCGCCTCCCTAAAACACCATGACACCTCTCTCGCTGTCCTCTCATTTTGCCTCTCCTCTCCTCTCCTTTCCTCTCCTGTATGTCGGGCTCCCACAAATACAAAAGTGGGATCCCAAAAGTTTTTAGTAATTTGTTTCAAAGGCTGTCAGAGGTGTGGGTTAATATTGGGGTAAATTTGCTTAGACATGCCTAGACAATAGACTTGTAGACCTAAATTATACCTTGGGCCACCAGAAATTGGATTTAAAAATTGATGCCCCCGGAGAAACAGTGTGAAGGTCGCTGGTATAACCTATAAGCCCTAATGTTGCAAATAGATCCGCAGGCAAATAGCCTGCATCATGAACTTGTTTACTAGCTCTATATGAGAGTCGTCAGGCCTATGACTGCGTCTGCTAATGGATTCTCTGGAGTCCTCCCTGACTCCGAAAATAAGTGGCTGATGTGATTTGCGGCAGTTCATTTTGGGGGAAAAGAACAAAACAACACTTGCTGTTATCTTACTCTACTGTGATGAAAACAGCCACTAATTCTGATGCAATGCCGGCTACAAAATTGCCGGAGCAGTGAAAAATCATATGTTTATCTAACTCAATAATAAAATAACGGTCATCAAACTGTTGAAGTTGTTTGTAGTTGTTATATTTTACTGCTTTGCAGTGTCTCTGTGACCTACAAACAGAGCATACTAGAATGGGGCTCAGGCTGTCTTAAAGAGGAACTTAGCATCAGGCTGAAAAGCAGTATTTTACTGCACTCTCTGGTTGGAAGTTACACTGGTAGTGTCTCACGTCTTTACAGTTGCAACTCGTTTGCACCTGTAACAACACCCAACAGAGATGTCACGTTGCACTGACACACTGGATTACACTTATAAATCCTTGGAGCAAGGTGAAAACTTACGCAACATTTTGGCGAGGGAAAAGTGTAATGGCCATTTTCAAAGCGATCCCTTGACCTCTGACCTCAAGGTATGTGAATGAAAATAGGTTCTATGGGTAGCCACGAGTCTCCCCTTGACAGACATTCCCACTTTATGATAATCACATGCAGTTTTTGGCAAGTCATACTCAGAGACAGAGACAGACAACCATTTACGCCCACATTCACACCTACTGGCAATCTACAGTCATCAATTAACCTGCATGTCTTTGGACTGTGGGAAGAAACCGCAGAACCCAGAGAAAACCCACGCTAACACGGTATGAACATGCAAACTCACAGAAGGTCCCCATTGTGCAGCCCCAGTAATAGATATATAAATACATTTGCATAATTCAATCATATCTGCCTACTCCCATGTTGATAAGAGTATTAAATACTTGAAAAATCCCCCTTCAAGGTTAATTTCGAACAGATAAAAAAATGGGTGATTAATTTGCGATTAATCTTGGACATCATCATGTAATTAATCTCGATTAAATATTTTAATCGATTGGCAGCCCTGGTATTTATCCTTGAGGCCTCATAAATGCCTTGAATACATTTCCTTCCTCATAAAACATTTGCCAAATCTGGAAAAAACTGTTCACATCCATGTTTACTAGCTTGCCTGCCATCTTCTGAGTCTCTGCATTTAGCTGGCACATGGCTACTTCTCCTCGGCACATTACCCACACCTGTCAGTCAGGGGAGTAGTGGGAAACCATTGGCAGGAATATGCATCACCACGTCACCCACTTTGTGCCTGTACATGCGCATCCTCATATGTGCTTGCATGAGATACAAACAGAACAGGGATCCAACTCATCAAAACACAGCTCCGTAGTACTAGCGGTCAAGAACTCCACAGAGTGCCTTTAAATCTTGCACACAGAGGCGTTTCACCAAACAGGGTCACAGTCATTACTGACAGTAACACAAAACCTATTTGAACTGCTAGACAAAATTGTGTTATGGACATTGATTCAGAGGCCTGGAACCGAGCAAGCCTGCCTCCCTGCCTGTGTGTATTTATAAGATTGTGTGTCCCTGTATCTTTAGATACATATTTGAAATAATCTGATATGTGTGTTTGTTTGCTGTGTGTGTGTGTGTGTGTGTGTGAGAGAGAAACAGAAAAGGGGTGTATGTTTGTGTTCAAGGTCACCGCTCCATTTCCTATTCGGGATGGTGCTGCTATCCCAGCATCCTCTCCGCCAGCAGCATTGATTAGCACTCGGCAAGCATAACATCACGCACTCGCACTCACACACACACACACACACACACTCGTACCCACACTCTTAAACTCTGTGTGCCTCTTACACACAGCTCCTTTTGCGACTCTCAAACAAATACTATAGTGCTTTGAGCACAGCTAGAAAAATGCTTCACTCTTCACATATCTCATGCAGAGTCACACACAAACATGTGATGGGTTATGAACAGACACAGTACGACGCTGAGCCAAGCGAAATACCACCAGACCTATTTCAACACGGCAACAGAAAGAGTAAATTTTGATTGATGATGTTGGAGGAATTGGGTTTGTATCTCTGGGAGTAGCCTGGACTCGTTCCAATCGTACAGTACTTAGCAGTTTTTCTCTATTAAATCAAACAATGTCAGCAGGATGGCCATACCTGTTATAACGTAGCCTGTAGACCAGGTAGAACAGAAACTTGTTTTGTTGTTGTTCATTTGGTAAAAAATGAAAAAAATGTGTGGTGCAAAAAAACAAAACAAACAAAAAAAGTATGCCATACAATGCCGGGAACATGTGTAAACATACAAACTAATAAGAATGATAAAAGCGAGGGATGAGGAAAGGGCCTAGCCACTATTCTGTCTTTCAGAGGTTGTAGCAGGCTCAGTCTTAAAGCTAGAGTGAAGATACTAGATATCCTATTAAACTAGAAACCTAAGGATTCGATTGGTACAACCATGTCGTGTTATCGCTAAATAACGCTCCAAAAATAGGCTAAATTTTGGTGAGAAAAAACTGGCATGGCCATTTTCAAAGAGGTCCGTTGACCTCTGACCTCAAGATATGTGAATGCAAACATTGAGATGAACAGAGTGAAAGCTGTATCTCATTAGATACAACATATGTTGACAAACTGCATATTTTGCAGTTTAATTAAAAGTAATAATTCACAATACATCTTATCACAATACTCAGCATATCTCAAAATGTTTAAAATAGAAATAAGATCGTATCGTGACTTGAGTATCGGGATAATATCGTATCATGGGGCCTCTGGTGATTCCCTCCCCTAGTTGTTATGAAGCTGTGTTGTTATAAAACTATGTTGTAATGTGTAGTTATGAAGCTGTGTTTTAAGCTTATTTAACCATGGTCTTCCTTTTTTGTTGTAACTTTTATCAGGAATCATGCCTTAATGTGTTTGTGTGTTGTAAATGAAAACGATCTTCAATCACTAACATAAA
This sequence comes from Sebastiscus albofasciatus, assembly GCA_916701655.1. Classification (NCBI taxonomy): domain Eukaryota; kingdom Metazoa; phylum Chordata; class Actinopteri; order Perciformes; family Sebastidae; genus Sebastiscus; species Sebastiscus albofasciatus. The sequence continues at coordinate 78,192 of CAKAOI010049123.1, forward strand.
TCTTCTTTCAGGAATTTAAAATTCTTGTTTTTCTCATAAATGCGTACTTATAAATTACGTATTCAAATTATTCTAGTGTTTGAACTTCTCATGAAAGCGAGCGTCTTTTGATTTCAGATTGTCTTGGTATTTATTGTGCCCACAATAATATAAAGATCTCATCTGCATGCTTTCACACAGACTACAGTGTTGTTTGGAAATGATGTTATGAGTCTTGGGACTTGTCAGGGGCACTCTCATTAGCCATGTCATCCTCTAAAGCATGCCTAAGTTGGCAGGTAATCTTCTGAATCTTTATCCATCCTCTATTTCTGTCATTTTGGAACGTTGGTTGTTACATATAACAATGACTACGTATGTCGTGAAAAAAACAAAGAACGCACTACACCAGATGAAATGCAATCATTGCTTACTGAAATGACTCAGGACACTTCTTAAACCTGTCAGTGATAAATACGTACATGGATATGTACGTTGCTGACATGCAGTTGGCGGAGCTGTTCTCATGTACACATACTGTATCTGAATTGCAGAATGAATCCAGCTCATATTGAACAATGTATGTATGTGAGTATCTGTGTCACACTGTGGCGTCCGGGCAGAATTAGCTGTCTGCTGCTAAACCAACTCGCCTACAGTGATATGACTCCAGGCGCTTGGCGACATGGCATCCAGCTCAAACCTGACAAAATTAATTTTTCAGCGCCTCTAAAAAACAAATCCTCGACAAGCGGGAGATTGGTAAATGACAGACTTTCAATGGCCCAGTCCGCCATTACCATGGATTTGGTGATGGGCTGTCAAGTAGGTGCACCTAAGAGCACTAAACAGCGTGCTATATTCTGGACTCGTGGAGAGAGAGAGAGAGAGAGAGAGACTAGCAAGATGGGGAGAGAAAGAGACAGACAGACAGACAGACAGATGAACAGAAAGGTAGAGAGGCAGGGGATAGAGAGACAGAGAGGGAGAGACAGAGAGCGAGCATTCTATTTAAGATGCTCTACTTGGTTTCAAGGGCAACTGATTCTGAAACAACAAAATATAAAACTTGTGTGTGTGTTTGTGTGAGTGTGTATGTGTGTGTGTGAATGTGTATTAGTGTGCAGTGTTAGGCTAGGATTACAGGCACTTAGCTCACAGCGATATACTACTCTCATAGGCGCGAGCTCACCTCTCCGCATACTGATTAGACAAAAGTGTCCATGTGAGAGGAAGAGTCTCTGTGAGTGTGCATGTTTGAGAATGTGTGTGTCTGTAAAGAGTGACAATCTGCGTATGAACATGGATGTAGGCTACATCTGTGTTGTGTGAGGTGTGTGAGACGGTCAGCCCTGCAGCCCTGACTGATAAAACACATCACAAATTCTTCCACACACTCACATATTAGCAAATCAGCCATTAGCCTTCTCTGCTAATTGCCATTGGAAATTAGCATTTTAGCTATTAGCTTCTTTCACAAATTGCCAATGGAAATTAGTATATTAGCCCTGAGTGTTGTGAAGCAATTGCTAAAGGGATCAGGAAGCATGGCCTAGTTTTCAGAAAGACTATTCTGCAACAAAAGGGTCAGTTGTTTAAATCCTGCTGCAGCAAGTGCAGCCGTTAAAGTTGAAGGAGGCCAGATGTTTTTTTTAAGGACTTTGTCTGGTATAAAAAAGTGACACGTATAAGACTATATATCTTTCGTTCATTTTCAGCCAGTTAAGATTTAGGTAAATACTTGATATTAACAAGAAGGTTATTACTTAGCTACTCGAATATTTGAACTGTGTTTGAACTCCTCTTGAAAGCGAGCATCCTTTGATTTCAGACTGTCTTGGTAGTTATTGTGCACACAATAATTAAAGATCTCATTTGCACCCTTTCACAGAGACAATAGTGTTGTTTGGAAATTATGTTACGTTGTGTTGGGACTTCTCAGGGGCACTCTCATTAGCCAAGGCGTCCTCTAATGCATCCCTAAGTTGGCAGGTAATCTTCTGAATATTTATCTGTCCTCTGTTTCTTTCATTTTGGAATTGTGCTTTGGCTGTGTTTGTTACGTATAACAATAACTATGTATATCTTGAAAAAACACATGAATGCACTACAACAGATGAAATCCAATCAAAGACAAAGACCACTAAGACCATTTTGCGATGGGATCACACCAGCCGTGATCGGGCTGGGGTTGTAAAGTGGGGAAAAAAGGGATGGTATCAAATGAAACACAGAAAAAAACAAGTATTTTAAAATAGTAGATGAACAGTAGTGAAAATAAAGTTACCCGCCCCATCAAGTAGCCAGGAATCCTAAGAAATTATTTGCCATTGGCTTGGATTGGCTGCTGAATAAGCGCTAAAGACAGCAGTCAGGTGTTTTTATTGTCTCTACAGAACCTGGCCAATGTTTTCAATGTGATACCTCAAATAGGCCTAGGGAACACATAATTTACAAAGGAAAAGAAGACTGACAACAGATTACGGCCAATTTAAACAGAAACAGCTGTGGCTGATTCCCAGTCTGCTAAGTGCTAACAGCGCTAATAGCATTCACATTGGTGGAAGTCTGTCGTCAAGATCACCTCCAAAGAAAGTCCCTTTGTTCCCGACCTCTCACATTAAAGGTTACATTGCGCTTCAAGTTCCTCTTTGATAATAGCAACTCCTTTGGTTTTTTATTTGAACCGACTACAGTTTTTACTGTAGTTACTGATATACGGTCATAAAGTTGAAATTTAAAGTGGTTAGTGTGCTACCTGCGCAACTGTTTTAATGTCATTTCAATGTGTCTCTTTCTTCCGTGATCATCATCATTCTGATAAGACAGATAAATAAAGGTTGTTTACAGAGAAGGGGGATAGAAACAGTAATGTTTACAGAGTGACTTTTTGTCAATATCAAGCTTCAGGACTTTCCGTGGGGACAAAGAGGACAAATATCAACTCATGCTACTGTGTATACACAGAAAGAGGATAGATGCCACTCATGACTAAAGCTGGGCAATATAGCAATATTATATCGAAATAATTATATCCACATTACTGATGATTATTCATCAAAAGTCTCATTGTGTAAATATTTTTTGAAAGCACCAATGGTCAACCCAACAATATCTATATCGAGGTATTTGATTCTGTATTTTCTCCATATCGCCCAGCCCTAGTCATTACATAGCATGCACTTACATGCAAAACTGCATAGATGCTTAAGCACTGACAAAGACACATGTGAAAGCAAGTATCAGTTGTTGATCTCCAATCTTCGCACTGAACCTAACTACAAAATCAATTTTATTTATTTTCCAACCAGCTCCTCCGGGTGCTGTAAAAGGGGGAAACATAGACCCATCTCATCCAATGTATATAGAGACAGTCCCAGATGCCTTTAATGGGGAAAGGGCTTCAGTAATGAGGACTAACTGATGGGCTTGGAAAATGTAGGGGTTAACTTCCCCACCTCCAATAAGGTTCATGACAAGTTATTGAGCCCAAAGTGACGTCGAATTTGTCCGGCCACCAGTCAAAATGCTACATATTGAATTTACAAGGATATGAAACAGAGAAACGCTGAAAAATCCTCACATTAAGAAGCTATAACCTACAAATATTTGACCCTTTTACTTTATAAATGTCATACGTGACAAACCAATATCAAAAATGCCATTGATTATTTTCATTTCTACTCTTTCTCCCACCATACTATACAGAAGCCAAACACAGAATACACCATCAGTTTCCACTTTCACCCGGCCAGTAACATCCTTTATGCCCCCTAGAACAGACTGACTTCTTTAAGAGACCTCGGTCCATGCTAACTCTATACGTCACAAAGTCCCTGCTGATTTTCCAGCACGCATCCATGAGCTGCAATGACACATTGTGCCGCCCACGCGTTCTGCAGCTATACCATTCAACCTAATTCCAGAGGTGCTGTACTGTGTTGAGATGGCAGGACTTTGTAGGTCACTATAGGAAACTAACATCACTGTCATTTCCCTGGAGCCGTCTGGAGATGAAGCATGCTTTCTGATATCCAACTGAAAAAAGCAGGCATACTGCGGCTATGAGGGGATGCACCTGGATATGAACAATGCCTAGGCACACTCTGGCATTCAAACAATGCTAAATTGGTACTACTGAGTCTAGTGCAGCATAGTTCATGTCAAGAAAACATTCTCCAGACAATTACAACATCGCCAACAGCCTGCACCATTTACAGGATGAAAGAATCCACGGGACCAGGCTGTTTATACCAGATTCTGACCCTGTCATCAGGATGCCTCAAAAGAAACTTAATATTTCAAACTAGGGAACATTTATCCACTCCTTGGGGGGTTCAGTTTGGCTGATATTACGCCAAGTGTTGTTTCATCTTCATGTTTGACAGGAGTGGAACCATGGACTGACTTTTTGTAGCACATCCACGCATGCAAGGCTTGAATAGTTTCTGTAATGTCCCTTTTACTGACATCTCTGATGAACAAGACGCTCTTACCCACAGGAGTGCTTTGTTTTCTTTCCAGGTGGGAAGCCATTAAAGTTGCTTTCTTAAATTAGGCGCCTTGTGCCTTCTAAAGTATACTTTCACAGTGAGTGCCTCACTGTTTGTGAACACAGAGTTCTTACAAACACGGACAATAAGGTTGATATAAAGAAGTTTGTTAATGTGTATATGCCAGTCATTTTCTTTAATTATTATTTTTCCCTGTGTATTTTCTACTAAATACTATGCATACATGTATTTATTGTATTATTCCCAGTACGGAAAATGAAACAGGCTCTGCCTACCGCTATGTGCTCGGAAGTTTACTATACTGTTCAAGGTTTCGACTCCCTAAGTTGTTTGAAAACCAAAGAGCTATAGAAGAAAACTCAGACTTTAAATCGCGTCAGTTTAGCATCTTCAGTTATTCGCAACATCAGGGCAAGTTGGTATAAGTCTTGCTCCAGGCTGTACGTCTGAATGTCGCTGCTCTCCTCTCAGTACAACCATATTATGAGCCTGGCTGCGGAAAAAGATCCACGATATGAGAAAAATCACACTGACCTCAGTATGCTGTATGAGAGATAATTCAGCAAGTAAATAACTACACAGCAGTATATCACATGAGCCAAGACCCTCATGTCTGGTCAAACTAAATCACATACTATCACATCACCCCCCAAAGGCCAACAGTCTAACTCTGAGCAATATATTTTGGTCGTAAATACTCTTAAGAAAGTGATTTCTCACAGTAGTTTTGTAGGTTTTGTATTTGCTCCCAGTTCAAAATGAAAGCTTGACGCAAGTTTTCCGAGTGGCGTTATGCTTCCTAAAACATGTTACAAATTGACGTGTTTAAATTGAATGTGTGTCTCTCATAGATGATATCTGTACTAGTTGAGTGCATAAGTGCAGATTTTTATGCCAAAATACAATGATTTTAATGGACAAACAAATCAGAAGATAACTTGTCTTTAGGCAAAGCACTTTGGAAAAACATATGTGATTAATCACAAATTATTTATCTGTTCAAAATGTACCTTGAAGGGAGATTTGTCTAGTATTTGATACTCTTATCAATATGGGAGTGGATAAATATGCTTGCTTTATGCAAATGTGTTGTTACTTGTCCCAAACTGCATGTGATTATCATAAATGTCTGTAAAGGGGAGACTCTTTCATTCACATATCTTGAGGTCAGAGGTCAAGGGACAACTTTGAAAATGGCCATGACAGTTTCTCCTTGTGAAAAATCTAGTATAATGTGGTTGGTACCTATCGATTCCTTTATTTTTTCTAGTTCCTTGTGATACCAATATCTTCACTCTAACTTTAAAGCTGAGTTACAACCTTGGAAAGATCAATTGCATTTATGCGTTAAAGAAATTAATAGTGTTAAAACAAATTTGCATTAACGTGCTATAGCGTTAACTTTGACAGCCATAATATTACCAGTGATTACTGACGATCAACTTACTTTACTTGGTCCACTTTTGCATGTATGTTGTCTTGTACTATATATACAAATGCCCTGCCATTTTGGCCAGGAGATTTCAAACTCAACACTGTATCGAAGGTCAAATAAAAACGTATAAGTAAAATATAGGAAATCAAACATAAAAGTTTGCTTTCGACCTTTGCTTCATTCTCCTTATTGGCCTGTCTTTGATGATTAATAGTGTTTTGCCTTTATTTAATGTCTAGATCATGGAAAGTGAATAATAACACCATCCGGCCATTTTTCAATGAATGATCAAATATGGCATTTCGGATGAATAAGAAAATTACTTTTCAATTGAACAAGTGCAATGAAATGTGACCAGGAGAGCACGATCAGTTACTAACACCAGATATTGGTGAAAATGTGTCAGTCGTTGAGCAGCTGCACTCGACTTCTGTGCTTCTTTTAACATGTTTACCACTGTACACACACATATATACATGCACACCTATACACACAAGGGTACACATGAGCAAGCATGATGGTAAGCACCTGCATAGAAACACTTTTCTAAAAGCAGTTGCCTAGCTGTTATTACTTCCAAATCAATTACACACGCACGCACACTAATATCCCTCACCATATAAGATTCAAATTGGTTACAGCAACAGCAATGGTTTATCAATACCCTAATTTACCCAACAGTCGATAAGCAGCACTCGCAATAAAATATTGTTATGAGTGTACCATCTGAAAACACATGATAAAAATGATAGAAAGCCATGGAGGGCTGTTAAAAGCCTTAAAAAAATAGCACAGATCAATTAATTCATCTCTGAAATACGAGGCCCATGCAGAAGGATGAACATGTGCACGCCCACACACACACACACACACACACATCATACGTCAAGGTTTTATTTATTTTTTTCCATGGAAAAATACTTCAAGAACGAGAGATAAAAAACTGTACTTTATATCTGTAATAACATTTTCATTTTATTACCTGTTCTTACTCGGGTTCGAACTTATTTTTATTACTTGTTCTAACTTTTTATTACTGTACTCCAAGTGTGGTTAAATTGTTCAATAAACTCAGCCGCTACGTGATTACACTACCTTTGCAGAAATGCCAGGTCAGAAAATGTCAACTGAATCCTTTCCTTTTTTTTCCAAACACCACAATCGTACATGTCACCACCAGCACGAAGTCCAGTAGAGCTCTATTGTACCTCTATCATACTGTTTACCACATGTTTTCCCGCTGCAGACTGTGGCTTCTTTTATGCTCTAACGCTCTAATTCGTTTGGATATGTCAACTTTAACCTACCTGCATTTGTGCCGTGAAATAATGGATATTCACATACTGTATTTTTCATTTTTCATTTTTCAAGCCACCCGGTCGAAACCTCAATATCCAACCCTGAATTTTGTATTACGATATGTACATATTTTTCATTTTCATCATCCGGATGATTGTATGTCTCTTACAACTGGAAATATGTCTCGTACCTTCCTGCAATTTAACACTGGACCGTGACTCATCTCTCCGCTGCGATTCCGAAATTGTTCGAAAACATGACATATTGAATTGGACACTGATAAGCGGACAGCTCTGCCACTTTCACATCATCCCGTTTCTCAGCAACAGAATGACTGCGACACACGCACGTATGAATGAATTAATTAATTGTGACTCACCAAATGGTTGGTGGTTCAGATCCCTCAACTTCCAGGAAGTCGTACTTCTCCTCTGTCTGGAAGTCTGTAAAGATGACAGAGATGGTGTCTCCAGGTTCGGCCAATAGGATCCATGTACAGTCGGCCTGGTTACCATAGTTGCCGGGGTAACCGGGACTGGTCACCACCCCACTGCCGCCCCTCACAGTGCCCCCACATGTGTCCTCAGCTGTCAATCAAATCAGAGTGACAAATAGAAAACCTGGGTTAGGGAGAGGAGGAGGGACCGAGGGGCGGACTTTTTTTTTTTTTTAATTAATTAAATTAAATTTCTTGCTTTTTGGATGAATTATTTTGAATTTAACGGCTATATAAGATGGGGCGGATCAATAACCGAATGTATTAATTCAGTTTATTACCAAATTAGCAATTAAGATCAAATTCTTAAACGCCTCAAGTCGATTACAGGTCAGCCAGCCCAACTCCCCACCTCTCTCCCTCTATGAGGTACCTTCATTTGAGTATATTACAGGTACACTCTTTGCTCATTATGTTATATTGTGGCTTGAATGTTAGAAATGGATGACTTTCTAATGACACATAAACTGTCAAGTCATATTAGCAAACCATATTGTGAAAATATGGAGCTTACATCACACTTCAGATATGAAGTAGATATGAAAAAAAGCATATACATGGTCATATACATCAGTTCTCTGCCGTTAAGCCGGTAGATTTTTGGAGAATGATGCGGTTTTATTTTAGCCAGTTAGAATCGGGGGGCGGGGGATGGGGGGTTTAAGGGTTAGGCTGCAGTTCCTGTCACACTCAGAGCTGCTGTCCTCTCCTCCAATAACAAGGTAAGTTGTCCAATCACAGATTTCCGCTCTCGTCTCCTCCAATCACCACCAAGGGACTTTTAGGTTCAGCTGTTTCCCAATTGGCTGGTGTCAGTGTATCAATTGGTTTCCAAACATATAGACTAGATGTGATAGTAAATTTGCCAAATTTCCTCTAATTGTTGATCACATCTGATTGATAGTATTGTTCATAATTGAGTAGTAGTACTGATTATTGGATAACAGATAAAGACACATGGATTGCGCTGTGCACACGGCATAAATTATACACATATAATTTATACAGACTCACTCACGGAGAAAAAACATACTACATTGTACCTTGTTGTGCCACTGGGACAATGGTTGTACGGCAAGATATTGAAGAGGGCTGGGCTCGATTCACTTTCTCCAAACACAGCGTGGATCGATGAATGTTTTTGCACCCAATCGGTTGAAATACATCTTTTAAAAAAAAGGTATTTATCAAAAGCAAATTGAGCCCAGCCGAGTATCCACTGCCCCAGTGATGAAAGATACAACGTTGATCCTTTTTTTCTGAGAGCGTTCAAGTCTGACTGAAAACATGGTATAAATTATACCTGTATAATTTATAGTTATACATAAAAGAGGCAATACTGTATGTAACACACTCTTACAGCAGACGTGCATTTCCCTACACACGAGTGAGTGCAATTTAGGATGATTTATATAACTCTGCAACACATCACATGTTGATATCATCAGCATTTAAGAGAAGACGGAGAAACACCACGTGTGTGTTGTCCTTAAACTGCACTCACTGATAAGATGGAAAAGACACATCCTTTATAAGAGTGTAGACAGGCGCTGTCAGGTATACATGCACCATCCTTTAGGCTCACCCAGGCGGTGCTGCCTCGAGGGGATGCATGTACAGATGACAGCGATAAGGTAGGGGACCAAGCCAGACTCCACCCACAGAGGAGGGGTACGGAGAATGACTGTGGTCCGAGACTCACATCGAGCAAAACAGACGATAACCAATAGGAATGAATAGAAACATATTAGAAAAGATATTAGAAAATCGGACAGAACAGAGTGCACTGAGTAGAGACAGGAAATACATGGAGGATAACGAGGGGAACATAAATAGATAGGAACAAACGGAGACAAACAGAACTAGAGTGAAACAAATAATATAGAACCAGATTGGAATAGGCAAAGGGTTGGTACAAACTGTATCAGATAGGAAACAAGAAAACAGGATGAAACAAAATAGGTGGTTTGAAATGATTTTTAAAAGGATAGTTTGGGTGTTTTGAAGTGGCGTTTTATGAGGTGCTTATCCATAGTCAGTGTATCACTTACAGTGAATGACGGTCGGCATGCCACCGACACTGAAGCAAAGCGATATTTAACATATTTATAATATATAACATGTTTTAGCCACCTAAGAAAATCAATATCCGTTTAAGTGTACGCTATATTTAGGATATTTCCACCACTTTACCTTGCCGTCAGGCAGCTCTTTCCGAGAAGGAACTGAACTAAAAGTGAAACTTATCTATGCTCTCTTTAAAGCCACCAGACTCCGCTGACAAAAACAGTACAGATAAGTTTCACTTTCAGTTCACTTCCCCATCAGAAAATATTCTAAATATAGCGTACACTTAAACTGATATAGATTCTTGTTAGGTGGGACTTTCTTTTAGGTGGCTAAAATATGTTTTGTTGCTGCCCCTGTCCACAGCAGTACATTGCTTTGCTTCCATGTCGGTACTCCTGTCTTGTTTCTCCAAGCTGGGGGGTGTGCCCACCATCATCTACTGTAGGTAATACACCGACTATGAAGAAGTTCCTCATACAATCCCACTTCAAAACATCCAAAACTATCCCTTTAAGATAGACTGAGCCTTTTTTCAATAGATCAGAGCGTGAAGTTGGGAACAATACAAGCTTTTTTATTTGTTTTCACCTTAGCAGGAATGATGCTCGTGTCAAAATGTGTTGACACAAGCTGGTGACAAAGACGTGCATTGTCCCAAACTACAGGTGCTGATGTATTGAAAATGAAGTAGAGAAATGCATTATTTATACAACAATTCATTGAGTCAAACAGATTCATATAGGCAGCTGAGTCAGTCCGACAGACAGACAGGCAGGCAGGCAGGCACTAACAGACAGACCATTCAGCTATCCACACAGACATTCCTTCCACAGCTAGACAGTTAAGGAGATTCGTATAAATGACCCAACACCCTGAACCAAGCCCTGCTGAGACCCCATCACATTTGCAGAAGAGCAATGATGCAGTTGTGTGTGTGTGTGTGTGTGTATGTGTGTGTGTGTGTGTCCACAGCTTGGGAGAGGGTGCTGCTTTCAGGATGACAGCTGTCACAGGTTTATCCACAGGACGTGGAAACGCAAGCACTGGTGGACACGCACCCGCATGCACACACATATATACACATTTAAACACACAGACACACACACACACACACACACACACACACACACACACACACACACACACACACACCCCTCTTCCAGTCCTTCAGCTTACTGATGTGCCAGTGACACTTGACAGACAGGTGGAACGGCCTTCAAGGTGCACTGATGTGTGGCTCTTATTAAAGAAGAGGAAATGAACTTGTGAAATAAAAAAAAGATTACTAAACTAGTGAGCAGCACTCTTATGTGCAGTGGACCTTTGGTGAACTTGACATTATGATGCTGTAGCATCAAGGGCTTTCAGCCATGATGTACTGGATTTGTGTCACTCAAAATGCATTACTGTTACAATTTTTTTTAATCATTACTTTTCTAAAATATCCGACTTGAATACTGATGCAGATCGTGGAGGAAACCTGGGAGCCATGTGAGGACTCCATGTGATAATTTTAGATGACACATGATGCAATTAGGATCCTCACTTATTCTGTTGTGTGTCATCTAGCAACGGCGGGGCTGTGCAGAGACCGCTTCAGGAGCAGCTGCTCTAATAAAAAGTGACATTTGCTGGGTGTTCACAGGGGGAGGGTTGGGGGAGAAGACCACGTACCTATAGCCAACACTGATTACCTTCTGTTAAATGTGCGTGCATCAGACATGACACGGAACCAGTCAACTTTCCATGTCGCACCTGCTAATTCTGGATATCGCTCGCCCCTGCTCCATCAATCATGATGGGACATCTGTGTGACAGTGTTAAATATTACTGTGTCTACCTCACATCATTTTCTGCTCCCATCACTTCTGTTTTTTTATTTATTATTTTTTTTTTTTTTACAGCAGCTGTTAAAATGAATATGTCACTATTAAGACAATCTCACCATTAAGAGCAGGTGACAGTGAATACTGTTCCATATTGTTATTTTTCTGTGATGATTCAAACATATTGAAGCTTGCTTTTTAAGCATAGCATATTGAATAAAATGATCTGAGTCAGAGAATGGAATTTCATTACATACGTGTCCGATCAGCTTACAGCCGAAATCTTTAAATCCAATAAGCATTTAAATTAATCTGAGGCTGACAACTACGGAGCACCGAGGTCATTGAAGCCACATCCAACGCATAAGTGGAGATTGCTTCAAAATGAGATGCAAAATGAAAGTTATTGATTATAAAATCATTACGAGATGACTGATAGCGACGTGACTGACATTTGGTGAATAACCCTGTTCAGTCAAGGTTGAACCTAAACCTGTGTGTGCATTGGCTAGATTCAAGATACTGTATTATGGATTAGGGTTATCCAAAAATCTCCCAGTTAGAACAGCAAATTAAAACTTTAAAGCACTGTTGTTTTGTTATTCTAGGTTACAAACTTTTCTTTTCTCATATCTACATCTTGTCCATGCATTCATCCATTGTACATAAGTTTACATGTAGTTAAGAATCTCTAACATTGGCATTCATTTTGATGGACTTGTGGCGGTCTGCACCTCACTGTGGGTGTGTTCTCAAAGTTAGAAATTGTTGGGTTATGCATGTACTTAGATGCGCTAGGCCTACTGTTCAAAGGTAACATTACTATGTAAGTCACTTTACATTGGTGTCACGACCTTCACGGACACATTACGTTAGATATAGTCACGGTTTTGTGTTGATTTTGGTGGTCTCTTTCAGAGTCCCTTTAGAAAACCTCTAATTTTACTGCAGCAGCAGCGTCTCAGTCTGCCTTTCACCATCCTGGTTCTAGTTCCCTCGTGCCTCCCTTCTCTCCAGCGGGCTCAGCGATACGGCCTGGGCCTACACTAGCGTGGTGTTGTTGTTGGCTCCCATAGGGGACCAGCGGAGCAGTGAGATGAAGCTCTGCTCCTGGCCAGAGGAGGAGCCGCTGCTGCCAGGCGCAGAGCTTCTCCAACCCTCCAACCTCCCGCCGGAGCTCCGAGGCCCCGCTGGAGTTCTGAGCTGAGGGAGTTTAGATCTTGAAGCTGCATGACTTTGTCTGATTTTGTTCTATTGTCTCTGCATTACACATGGACAAACACGTATTACATGTGAACGATTTAGAAAAGCAGAAGATAAATGAGTATAAGGGGGTAAATCTATAGGTAGTGAGGACTATCTGTTCTGCTCTGTTTCGTTTTCTGCTTTCTATTTCAGACAGCAACCTAGGGAGGCTGAACTCATGCCCATGACCCAGCGCACTGACCCACAGGAGGAAGGAAAGTGTGTGTGGAGGGAGGGCGCTATATGTTAGCATTGAGTGTGACTCTGTATGTGTGTGTGAGAGGTAGTGTTGACCATGTTGCCTTCGTTTCTTATCACATCAGTGAGCTGGTGTTGCCCTTTTTTGCCTTTCCATCCCTCGCTCTGTCTAGTTGTTGTTGTAGCACCACTTCTCTTTGCTTCCCTACTGCTCTCTGCTCGGTACGCCCCTCCTCTACACCATTTCTGTATCAAGATTATTTTTATAGTAAAACAGCACATATTCTCCTCTACTCCTCCTCCCTCCCTCTGTTCTCCCCTCCACGCTTCCTTTTCTCTTCCTCATTCATCCTTGCCTCTCTCACCCTCCCACTTCTCCTTCCTCATCACCCTCCTCCCCACCCCCCCGTCCTAACTCTCCCCATCTCACCCTCCCTTTGCTCATTCTCTCTCATGGCCCGGGGTGCTTTGATCACTCGTTCTTAGCCTCCTTATCCTGCCTCCCCTCTCTCGCATCCGTTCATCCCCTCTTCCCCACTGTGCTGTCATCAATATCGCAGTCATCTGAGGATTCCTTCTTTATCCTTCTCCGTCTCGCTGTGTCTTTCTTTAAGATCTTACTCTCTCCGCATTTCACTCTCCGTCCCTCGCTCTCTCTCTCTCTCTTTCTGCTGATTGATTTTATGTTTAATGGCTTTACTGGCCTCATCCCTTTCTCTCTTCTCTTCACCACTCGCCGTCTCTTCCCCCTCTTCCTTTTCCCTCTATCCCATAACTCCATTCCTTCCCTGCATCACTTTGATAGGCAGATCACTATCACTATCAGATCCGTACACACACATACACACACACGCACGCACACACACACATACAGACTTCAATCACAGAAGACCCAGTGTGCTGTCAGCCTCTAAGGATTATGGGCCATCTACATCATCCTCTCCTCTCCTCTCTCTTCAGGCTGTATCCATCCATCCCTCCTGCTCTCTTATCTACATCCACCCACCCATCCATCAACCTCTTGCCCCCATATGCTGTGAAGCTGAATATATATAGCTAGCACTCTTTCTCCCTCATCACTCCCCTCCATACCTTTAATACCTCAGTTTACCTGCCATGAATGACTGAATAAGACAGGAGGGAGATTTTTAAAACATGTGCACACAAATGATCCAGCATATTTTTATATTATTCATCATAATAAATTTCCTTCCCTGGTCTGAGGAGTTACTGGGCAACTCATCAAGCTTCCTTCTGCAGCTGCTGCCCTGAAAGCACAGAGGGTGCAATTTCACTTGTGGTCTCAATGTCACTTTCACCATCCAGTCATGCCAGGATGCATTAAGTAACAGTTCTGTATGCATAACAATGGGATCTTATAGACAGATCCATCAGATCCGCAAAACTAGTGCTGGCATGAGTGGCATTGGAGAAACAGAATTCAACTTAGCTTTTAGCTGCAGTCCAGCAACAATGTGCATACAAACGATTTAAAAAAAAAATCTGATTTTATGGATCAGATTGCAGAGAAGTTATTATATTTTATACTACTATATTTCTATACATACAACCTATACTTTATGTGAGCCTGTAACGTGTGCCCTCCCTTTGGAGCACAAAGTCCTCCAAATTATATACACACACACACACAAAAGAAAATTGTAAATGCCCTATACCGATACATAGAAGCGTCTTTTGCTATTGACAGGACATCATCATCTGTCAATGTCTTTAACTTTTACTAAAATAAAACTTTTACTAAACTTTTTTCTGCTATGGTTAAGGTTTGGTTAGGCATAGTGCTGAAATGTGGACTCAAGTCACAAATTTGATGACTTTAGACTCGACTTAACAAAATCAAAAAAGACCTGTAACTCTACTTGGACTTTAACATCAATGAATCGTGATTTCACTTAGACTTGAGCCTTTTGACTTGGAAAATTCCTCATACCTTCCCCGAAGCCCAAAGATTAAAAAAAAGTATGTTATTCAAAAAGTGTGCCATGAATCAATCCATCATTTCCTCGATCAACTATCGTTATCGCTATTCATTCCCAGCAAGTCGACACTTCATTCCCCAGATCTTTTTTTTTATAATTAAGTTCAGTCACACTTGTTTTAACAAATAAATACAAATTTTAAAAAGCAGATTGTGTCTCTATAACCGTGTCACACTATATTCTCCTTCACGCTCACTGTCATAAGTTCTACTGCCACTAGAGGGCTTTGTCACTTGGACGTGAATGTATAGTTTGGGGATATTTGCTGAAACAACTGATGCTGTGGGTTTTCTTGTGAGGACAGTCTCCATTGGAGGCTCACATGGTGTTCTGTTCAACCCCTTATCTCCTTTCCAACATCTCCTCTGTTCAGGAAAATTGCAATTTAGTGTATATCCACTGCTGATATTCTGGCTTTTACGATATATTGGTCTGTTTTAATCAGTTGAATTAGTCTTTCTTATCCAAAAGTAGGGCCACTATTTGCCTTTCATGGTGCTTCAGCCCTGCACCGTGTGTAACAGGATATTGGACTGTTCTTCCAGGGTATAGCCTGCAGTTCACCGAAGCGCAAATGAAACAGAAATACACCATAAGAACTTCCAGGGAAGACAGCTGACTTAATCTAGTTGTTCAGGAAATTACGTTTCAGTAGTGTGTATGGAAAATGATGCATCAAGAGAACAGTGTTTGCACCATCTGGTCTTGTAAAATGGTCTCTTATTCCTTGGCTGCTATTCGACCATGCAGCAGACATGTGGGCTAAAGGCATCCTTCCTTTTGCCAAATGTAAACCCATCTGGACGCAGAATAAATCATGATATATGACTTAACTTTTTCCACAAGTGCATGTTTTAATCGCTTCAGATCCAGAATGTGCCACTGTATCACTGCAGCCCTATCATAAATACCAGCTTTGTGAAGATCAGGGTGGACACATTTTTTTTCAGATTTACTCAGATGTTAATTCAATTCAGTGGTTGCTTTTAAAGCTGTTTTGTGGGGTTGAATCTATCCTGTTTAGACTGTCTATGTCCCTGCCTGTGAGCTTCAATGTGTGACCACTGTCTGCTGATGTATGAGCCACCCCTCAGGTATTCAGGTATCAAATGTTTTGTGACTTTGCTGACACATTTTTCAGAGGAAATTCACAAAAGCGTCAGAACACATTTAAAGCAGACAAATACCCACATTCAACTTAGTGTGACTCATCTCTGTAGCTGCCCTTGTAACTGTGATTTATTAACTTCAAATGCAGTCCTTTCTATGTGCCGTTCCCATCATTCTTTTTTTTTCCCCTCTCGCATATTGCTATCATGTGTTTCTATCACTCTTTTAAACCTTGTTATAAACATATTGGTTGCCCTCTTCTGCCTGCCAGCATTACATTTTCGACAGTCATAGCGTTTAGGGTGCACACATACACACACACACACAACTAGTAACCATGCTGACCTTCAGCTCATCCCACCATCTGTCCACAAATCAAAGAACAGATGCTGTCTGCCAGTCAACTAACAGCCCAACATTTAGACCAATTAGGGCAGAAGAGTGATTTAATGGTAGATCACCAGAAGGAGACATGGAGTGAGTAGACATTGATGGATAGATAGATCGCTATCATGATTATTTTTTCCTACACTAGCCTCATGACCCTGACACATATAGTGAGGTGCAATTTGATTCTCATTATACTGTGATTCTTCGCTTCCCATTATTGATGCTATTCAGCCCTCACTACTGACCCTCCCTTAACTGATGTCAGAAGGTGACAATACCAGATTTAAATACCGTGGCTATTGCTTGCTAGTACTGGCAAAAAAACACTGTAGTAACATTAAGGTGATACTCTGTTTATCCTACTGCGCGCTTGTCTTGACAGATGACAAGATGGACTACATTACACAGGGTTGCTACACATGTTCCATTTCAAAATTCCATACTTATCCAGACTCAAATATCTGGTAGATTTTCAGACCATTTTTGACTTTGTGAGATACTGTGACAAGATTTTACACAGTTTGCAACCAGCTTTCTTTTCCCATTTGGAATTGTTCTTAACCAGGCTTTGTATTTAGGGTTGTCAAGCCAGCCCTCGGAAAACTTGTTGTTATTGTTGCTTTGTGTTGGCATGTGTTTTTATGAAGCTATGTGTATTTATAAAGTGAGTGTTGTTTGTTATGCATTGTTATGAAGATATGTTATGTGTTATTATGTGTTGTTATGAAGCGATGTGATATGTGTTATGAAGATGTGTTGTTATGTACTGTCATGAAGCCATGTGTTATGTGTTGTTATGTACTGTCATGAAGCTATGTGTTGTTATGTGTTGTTATGAAGCTATCTGTTGTTTTGTATTGTTATGAAGCTGTGATGTTATGTGTTGTTTTGAAGCCATGTTATGTGTTGTTATGTACTGTCATGAAGCTATGTGTTGTTATGTACTGTTATGAAGCTATGTGTTGTTATGTACTGTTATGAAGCTATGAGTTGTTATGTATTGTTATGAAGCTGTGTTGTTATGAACCTGTGTTGTTATGAAGCCATGTGTTATGTGTCGTTATGAAGCTATCTGTTGTTTTGTATTGTTATGAAGCTGTGATGTTATGTGTTGTTATGAAGCCATGTGTTATGTGTTGTTATGTACTGTTATGAAGCTATGAGTTGTTATGTATTGTTATGAACCTGTGTTGTTATGAAGCCATGTGTTATGTGTTGTTATGTACTGTTATGAAGCTATGAGTTGTTATGTATTGTTATGAAACTGTGTTGTTATGAACCTGTGTTGTTGTGAAGCCATGTGTTATGTGTTGTAATGAAGCTGTGTTGTTATGTACTGTTATGAAACTACAGTATGTGTTGTTATGAAGCTTTGTGTTGTTATGTGTTATGTGTTGCTATGAAGCTGTGTTGTTATGAAGCCATGTGTTATGTGTTGTTATGAAGCTGTGTTGTTATGTCTTGTTATGAAGCTATGTAGTGTCATGAGTTGTTATGGAGGTATCTCCAAGACATGTTAAACTGAATGACAAATCAAATGGAACGTAACAGAAATGGACAAAAGTATACACACAGGTTGAGAGTAAACAAAAAAAAAAGGAAGGTGAATGGAAAAAAAAGACTCTCCGTCTCTCTCGCTGTCTGACTCCAAAGCAGTATTGAGATAGATGAGTTTAGAGTCCCTGTTTTCTCATTTGGTCATTAAACAGAGTTTCTAAATTATCAACCGTAACGACAAACTCCTAAAGTCGTGATTTATAAGTATTACCTCTCATTCCTTCACCCTCCCTTTCTCTCTCTCTTTTATTCTCTGAGAGTGGGTGGGTCAGACTGTGTGTCTCTTCATGTGCATATTTGACAGTGTGCGTGTGTGTGTTCACCTGTGTCCGTCCCTGATTTTGCGTCTGTGTCTCTGAATGTACTTTCATTCGTGTGTGTGTGGGAGAGAGACAGAGTAAGAGAGAGAGACACCTGGGTGTTGGTGGGTGTTAAATGTCATCTCTGACATCTTAAACAAATAGCTGCATACCGAGAGTTTAACGCATCGCAGCCCTGACGAAATACATTCAACTCTTGTCTCTCCCATCCTTCTTTACTTCTCAATCCTTCCCTCTCCTGTGCGGACACACACACACACACACACACAAGCAAATTTCAAAAACTACACTTAGTTGCCAGTTCATTCGATAAACCGAGCTGAAAATAGAGAGGTGTGTCTGTTATTTAACTATGTAATAGAAACACTATCACAATACAGTGATTCATGTTCCTGCCGACTGCGGAGGGCTATAATGCAAATGTGTACTTCAGTCAGAGATACTTATGTCAAGGACTTGGCCATCCAACACATAACGGTACAGGATCAAAGATAGTTGAAAACATACATGAACAATTGAGCTTAGCAAGACAACAATACCGAAGGTTAAATAACATGAGTTTGAGGCGGTGGGTGGAGTTGTATAAGCAAGCAGTGCTGGCATCATAGTAGTGATAGTAGTATAGGGAGAACCGACACTTACAAGGGTTGCCGTGTACACTTGTATGAATGTGATGGGATGCTATTAAGTCAGCAACTAGCCAAACAGATGTTACGTCAACAAGCCAGTGATACTGAGAATGAATGCGACAGGTGACGCCCAACGGTCGACATGAGCGCCACTTTAGTGCTCTGCCTGAACTGACGCAAAGTGCCATTGCATGCAAGCTATATGACGGCAGTAATGCGCCGAGGAATGTAGCAATGCACAAACAAAAGGCAGGGAATGAGATGTCTAAACAGTGTAAACAACAGGTTTCAAAGTATCCTACATGTATGTTAGGTCTCAAGGACAACATACACAAAGCTATGGTGAGATACACTGAATGCAGACAAAACTGTTTGTTTACAAGAAGAATCCACAGTGTACCTGCAGCATTCATTGTGTGTGAATAATGAAGGCAGGTAAGATAATTGCTCTATTAGATAAACCATGTACAAGAAGAGAGGCATAAAATGATAAAATGAAAAAAAAGATGACACTTTGAAAAGTGATGTGTCTTTCTAAAAAGAGTTATTAGATTACTGTCACCGAGTACCGTCACAATAATAAGGTACTGTCACAAGGAATTTGATAGCAAAATGCCACATGTCTCTAGTGATGACAGTCTCTCAGAAATGCTTATGAGACAAAACTTAAAATGGCCCTTTCCAAACAGTTTCTGACAAGCCATCTATGGTCTGTACAGGCAAATGCGACATGAGTCGTGACACAGATCAACCACAACCATAAAGTCAGATACTAGTTTCTTTATCTAGTGGATATTTAACGCTACTTAATCAATTTATAGACGGAGACTTGCTGATCAATATCAGTCAAGAAAAAGTCAGCAAGCTGGTCACATGTACAAACCACCACCAAACCACATTACACCTTCACAATGTATATAGATGACCTTATTTTTTGCTTTCCATAATCAATACTCGGGCATGTAAATGCAAATCGATACAGGAAGTAACAGGTTATGCTGCAAGATCTCAAGAGCAAAAAGGTGTCTATGTTTACATCTAGTCTTGCCGTCAATAATTTGAACTATGCTAAATCTCACTTTGCTTGAGTGAAGACACTGGCATCATATGAAACTAGAAAACCTAGGCTAAATAACGCTGCAAACTTACAATACATTTTGGCAAGGATAAACTGACATGTCCATTTTCAAAGGGGTTCCTTGACCGCGCGGAGAGAAACCGGATCCATACAGTGGCACGGCTTTACGGAAGAAACGTTATGCAACGGTGTCGTCTCCTCCTATATCTCGTTTGATAATATATCGATATACTGCCTAGCCCGACGTCATTGATGTTCACTCGTGTTCAAAAACCTTCCATGCTAGAAAGAGAAGTCACATAAAACAGAACAGGAAGAGAAGGGACGAAAACTGATCAGAAGAGATAAAGAGACTGAGATAGAAAGGAAAGACAAGGAGCAGAGAGAGGAGGGGGGGAAAGAGCAGCGTCTACGATGACTTTGAGACTCTCGTTCAATTAGTGTTTCATTGGTGAAAATAGAAAGCAACAGAATAAGAGCGACGGCAAAACAAAGAGATGCTCCTGTGATTACTCTGACTCCGCTTTTATCTGTATTTATGTTTTGTTGCCTTTTAAAGCAATATTATAAACCTCTTTTAAGAGCTTCATGAATAAATTGTATGCAACCTGACCTGTGAGAGAGAGAGAGAGAGAGAGAGAGAGAGAG
>CAKAOI010049124.1:360-21875 GCA_916701655.1 Sebastiscus albofasciatus
GATGAACAGGATCTGCGTTGACGCTAGCTGCTTGCTCCATGTTTACACATTAACCCGAGCTATTAACCGGGCTAACGCTGGTACCGGGCTAACGCTGGTACCGGGCTAACGGTGCAGTACCAGTACTAGTTGTACCAGTCTAACAGCACACTAAAGAACGAGAGGCTCGAGCTGATATTAACCACAGAAGTAAACTTTGCCGATGACGTCACACGAAACGCGGTGTTTCATACAAATAAATTCCCGCGGAAACAAAAGCAACACTGAAGGTTCCGAGGTGATGCTGTTTAGGATCCAAACTTAGCTGGAACTTCCACGTTAGTTTGTAATATCAAAAAGACAATACTGTTGAATAATGTTTTAGTTATTCATTCATAACTCTACGTTCTGTATGTGTAACCTTATTGATTAATAACACTCTGAGATGCATTTTAAGTTAAGAATATAACATCTCTCTGAAATGTTGTGGGTCAAAAATATAAAGCCTTACAAAGTGGAAATATTCAAGCAAAGTAGTGAGTAAAGGTTTCTTTGTGTGGTTTGAGAGTAGAAGGAGGGCTGATAGAGCTGATATACATCTGTCCAGCTGTGTATAAAGCTGCAGCCTGCAGAAAGCCGCTTCACTCCGTCGCAGCCATGGCCTTCAGCACACTCCTCACTGTGCTGGTACTGATCCACAACACTGGAGGTGAGAAACGCAAACATCACAACATTATTCTGTCATTTACTTTACAATGCTTCAAATCTAAAAAATAAAGTTTGCTCTAAATCATACTGTAAGATGAGGAATCCACATTGTGGTTCTTTTATGGTAAAACCAGTAAAATTGGGCAATAATTCAACTGTGCAATACTCTGTCATTAATACTGCATTTATACTGTATATTTCAAAAAGAATTCCTATTTAATTCTTATGTATACCATTCTTGCATTTATATTTAACACACTTAATAGATCCCACTTCTCAGCATTTTTTTTTAAATTTTATTTACACTGTGGATATACAGTATGTTATGTATTACATGTCTTAATGAAAATATTTGTACATATTTCTTATATTCTCATTTCTTATTTTTATCTTTTTATTATTTACTTATATTTCTCTACATGTATTGTGTTACATGTTACATACTTCTTTATTTCATTTTTTCTTACATTTCATATCACACATATGATGTTTGTCAATGTCAAAGATATAAAGTCTTAGTTTGTCAAAGTATCATTTATGTGAGCTGATGTGTTTTATCAGTGACTCCTGGTCTTTTTATCAGTCAGGAAGAGAAAGAAGGATCAGACATGTTGCTGGTGTGAGTTCATCCCAGTAGGAAACACTCAGACATGGTAGCTTCTCACAGAAGTTACTTCTCACGACCAAGAAGTAGTCTGGTACGGTACAAAACCGCCGTAAAACCACGACCGCTCATTTCTACACTCCCGTTTTTGGAGGGATTAAAGGAACAATAATTAGTGAGATTTAAAGTTGCTGGTACTTCGGGGCAGAGCCAGGCTAGCTGTTTCCACCGTTTTCAGTCTTTATGCTAAGCTAACTGGGTGCTGACTGTGGATTACTGTACAGATACGAGAGTGATATATCGATCTTCTCGTCTAATTCTCGGCAAGAAAGCAAATAAACCTTTTTCCCAAAATGTTTAACTCTTGCTTTGACCCAAGATACTATTTGAATTTGTCAAACACACACAGCACTTCCCTGAATTCTAAATATATTTACTTAGCAGTCTTCTTCTGGTGCATTGCAGCATATATTAGGACCAGCTGTAGATGAGTGGAACAGTGTGAAACCATTGGCTGAACTGTGTCTCATGTCACCCACATAGGCATGTGTGTTCACACACATCCTACATGCACATGCACATGCACATGCGTGAGACAAAAAAACAGGGACCCACTCATAGAAAAGCTGCTCCATAGCACTACTAGAGGTGAGAAACTTCACAGGATCCCTTTAACGTGGCTTTTATAAAGTTTCATTACTGCTTATTTTTAGGTTTGCTTGGGGCTGAGGTGAGGAGCTCCATCATCGGGGGCCAGGATGCTAAAGAGGGCAGATGGCCGGGGATGGTCCACGTGAACTTAACTGATGGTAAAGGCGTCAAGTGGCGCTGCGGCGGCACCATCCTCACCGATCAGTGGGTGCTGACTGCTGCAAACTGCTGGAATAGGTACGTGTGTGTTTTCACATGACTCTAATCATCCTCCATATTAGCCAGAACATTACAGGTTATATCTACTGTAGGTGTATCAAGAGCACTACACTACATTTTAATCAATTATAGCCTACTAAATCTACTAATTCGCAATGTACCTTTGAACATTTTAATATGACTCATAACATAACAAAACTCATTAAAAGTATGTTGAAAGTCAAAATATTGTGTATAATATATCATAAAATACAATGGCTAATAGGCATGTTGACATGTTGTAGGTCACAGGTTCCCAACCTAGGGGTCCCGACCCCACTAGAGGTCACCAAACTTTCACAGGGGGTTGCGAGGCCTTCTTGATTTTAAGGTCTGTAAGTAAGGGATGATGTACAGCAAGCTGGTCATTGTTGTGAAAGAATCCCAGACGGGGCGATGCTGCACCGATGCCAAGCGGAGGGGTCTCTCATCACCCTGAAGGGGATTCTTTCACAACAATGACCCGCTAGCTGTACATTATCCTGCTTATTACACGGCTACTACACAAAAACGGTCCGCCAGAGTCTGACATCAGAGCTGCGCCCATAGCAACGGTCTGTTATACATAGCAACGGTCTGTTATACGTAGCAACGGTCTGTTATACGTAGTGACGGTCTGTTATACGTACCAACGGTCTGTTATACACAGTGACGGTCTGTTATACATAGCAACGGTCTGTTATACATAGCAACGGTCTGTGATACATAGCAATGGTCTGTTATACATAGCAACAGTCTGTTATACATAGCACCGGTCTGTTATACGTAGCAACGTTCTGTTATACATAGCAACGGTCTGTTATATGTAGCGACGGTCTGTTATATGTAGCGACGGTCTGTGATATGTAGCATTGGTCTGTTATACATAGCAACAGTCTGTTATACATAGCAACAGTCTGTTATACATAGCACCGGTCTGTTATACATAGCGACAGTCTGTTATACGTAGCAAGGGTCTGTTATACATAGCGACGGTCTGTTATACGTAGCAATGGTCTGTTATACATAACGACGGTCTGTCATACGTAGCAATAGTCTGTTATACATAGCAACAGTCTGTTATACATAGCAACAGTCTGTTATACATAACGACGGTCTGTCATACGTAGCAATGGTCTGTTATACATAGCAACAGTCTGTTATACATAGCAACAGTCTGTTATACATAGCAACGGTCTGTTATAGAGAAATTACAGACCGCAGAACGCCGTGATTGACCAATCAGAATCGATTATTCAACGGAGCCGTGTAATAAATATTAAGTTAATTATATTACAGTTAATAGAGAGTAATAATACTGATGTGTAGTGTGTGTTTTTACAGTTAATAGAGGGTAATAATACTGATGTATAGTGTGTGTTTTTACAGTTAATAGAGGGTGATCCATGAATGCAGAAGAACTATTATGTGTTTGTTTCTGTTGCCAGAGATCCTGCTCCTGTCTGGAGGAGATCATTTGTCGCGGTCGGCTTACACAAGCTGCAGAAGGCCGGTAGTCGTTACATGGAAATATCCACTGTCATGTCCCACACTGCCTACAATCCCATGACCTACATCAACGACATCGCCCTGGTGAAGCTGAAGAAAACGATGAAGTTCATGAAGAATGTGGCCCCAGTGAGTCTGGACAGAGATGACACCTTCGGTCCGTCATCTGAGTGCTGGATCGTTGGCTGGGGGTACAAAGGGACTAATGGTGAGTTATGCACATAAAGCAGCCTATAAGGACACATTAATACACACACACACACCCACACACACACACAAAAACACACACACACACACACACACACACACGTGCGAGTTGTTCCTCCAGAAAGTTTAATTATTGTAAATTCTCATGTAAAAACTGTCATTCATTAATAGCCAGGTGCATGGAAGTGTTTCTCAACTGGTAATTTTGAGTACTGCAGAGTGTATGTGAGATTTTTAAAAGTTAATTTGAAAAATAGCAGTCACGCATAACTGTTAAAATAATTATACTATGATAAGTTCAATAAAAAAAATGGAAATGTAAGATCGATAAACCACATTTTATATTAAATATTATGCAATCGTTAAATGTGGTAAACTAAGTAACACCAAAGATGTTGTGTGCTGGTTAGTGGGTACTTTGCTGAAAAAATACCTCAAATACTTCAACATTCTGTATAATGTATACACATATACAATACATATACACATACATATTTCACCTCAACTGCTGGACACAAGATGTCTCCTACTTTAGTGGTTCCCAACCTGGGGTCCGGGCCCCCTTAGGGGGGCGCCAACGATCACAGAGGGTGTGCCAGGATTTATCTGCTCTGAGGTTGTCAGAATTATATTTGTACATGAATATCTAAAATCACAATAACACACCTACTGGATAGAAGTCTGTATATAAAACAATTTAAAAAGATGCATTTTTTGCTACTTAGCGGGCCAAATTGTGTTTAAACCCACTATTAGTGCACAGTTGCAGACAAAGATCAGGCTGCACTGTTGTATGTATTATACTATTAGTAGAATTAGATTCCAGTGGTGGCTGTGTAGGATTGTTTCGGACTCATGTGATCCAAACATTTCCAATAACTGGAAATATTCAGCTTCAGTCCATATTTGTTGGCGTTTAGCCTTTCAAAGCTTTTCTTAGATACAAGTAGGGGGGGTATACTTCATATGAAATGTTGCATACAAGGCCATCATTGTGATGTCAGAAATCCTGCTGGTACGTCCACGTGTTGAACTTAGAGTGAGCACGGAAAAACTTCTTCATGTCTTTTCTCGATTTATGATCTTGGTGTTAATTAAACAAAAAAACATGTATTTACAGGTCTGTAAATACAGACCTGACCTCGGTCGCTACGCTCTCATACAATATTACTCACTCATTTTCTGTGTGTGTGTGTCTATGCAGATCCACTGCCGGATCCGGAAACCCTTCAGGAGCTGAAGATTTCCATCATTCCTCACAGTGTGTGTAAGACCAAGTACCCCGCGCTGACTCCAGACCAGCTGTGTGCCGGAGACCTTAAGGATGGAGGGAAGGACGCTTGCCAAGTCAGTTTCACTAGTTCAGTCAGATGAAATACACTACACTATTAGTTAGTAGTTAAAACTAGCTCCACCAAGACCAGTGTAGGCAATAGTGTCTTTCCAATGCTGATATAACTGATAATTATAATTGATATAATAATTATAAATGATTAATGAGTTGGGCTGGACAGAGATAATCCATCTATAAACAATATTGATCTATCTTCTAACATCAAACTAATCATTGCATAGACTTTAGGTCTGAGGATCATCACAGTCTAACGTTACGTTCATTAACAAACCTTAAATTTGATCCGGTATTTGCTACTGACGTTTCTACCACAGAACCACCCCCAATAAGCCCACAAGCAGGGACATCTTCATTCAATTTTCGTTTTCAATTTATTTATTGAGATTATTATTTATGCAAATAGCATGAGTGAGGAAGTAGGCTAGGTGTGCTGCAGCAGCTCCTAAAACAAACAACCATCAATTGATAAAGTGTAAACTTTGTGTTAAACTAGACTGTTTTCCTCTTTCAGTTCTCACTCTCACAACTACAGTTCCTTTTGTTGCCGTGGTGACCCAAACTGTGTTCGGGGACATTTTTAGCAGAGCCGCTGTGCCGCTGTTGAATGCATATACAGGAAACACTGTTAGAATCAGGCAACTGATCTCAAATCAGCAGACCGAGTCCGGACTCGAGTACTACAGCCCTGTGAATAGGTCCTCTTTAACAATCTAGTAATGTCATATATGTATATATAAGTTCAAATAAGGAAGGGTCAAAGTGGAAGACTTACACAGTGTGTGTGTGTGTGTGTGTGTGTGTGTGTGTGTGCGTGCGTGTGCGTGTGTTGTGTATCCAAAGGGGGATTATGGCGGCCCTCTGATGTGTCGTGCAGCCGATGGTGGCTACGTGCAGGTGGGCATCATGAGTTATGGGAATCCTGCCGGTTGTGGTCTCCCAGGCAGCCCCGGCGTCTACACCAAAGTGTTCAAGTATCTGCCCTTCATCGATGCTTACACCAAGCAGGGCGAGGAGGCCCCCGCCTGCAAGGAGGCCCCCGACTGTGAACGTCCACGGAGCTGAAGCTGACAACCAGCCTTCCTCTTTATAGCTCCTCTCTTGTGTTGCACTCCCTGTCCCTGTTCCTGTCCCTTATTATAGTTGTCATGCACTCTGGTTTGTTCATCTTTGCATTAAAGCTTTAAAGCATCAATTTTAGAGTCACGATGGAGCTTTTGTTTGATTAAACCGTCATGGGGTGAATTCAGCATTTCATCCTGACATGACACGGAGTTAAATGTTTCAGGCACACTAAGAAAAAGGAAAAGTCCAAAGCAACACACGAACACCTCCTCTGTCTTCACCTGACCAGTCCATTTACTGGAATCCATTAGTTCAGCATCACACGAAGAAATGATCTCATCTAGTGTAAACAGTAGTTTCATCAGCTACATTTGAATGTTTCCTTCGTTTCCCAGAAGTTATTGAACTGGATTTAACCAGAAAAGTGACATTTGTTGTTGTCCATAAACCATAGAGGTTATTAAACATATATTGTATTACAATAATACAACGTGTAAATACTAGGGCTGTCAATCCATTCAAATATTTAATCACGATTAATCGCACATTTTTATCTGTTCAAAATAGACCTTAAAGGGAGATTTGTCAAGTATTCAATAATCTTATCAACATGGGAGTGGGAAAATATGCTGCTTTATGCAAATGTATGTATATATTTAGGACCCGAGCACCGACAACGTCGGGCCAGCGAAGGCCCTATTCAAACTGTAGTGTTTATTATTCCGCTTTTTCTTTTTCTTAAAATGAATCGCCTTTTTGAGGGCCTTAACTTGCTCAAAAAGTTGTTAAACTTGGCACACTGATCAGACGCGGTGAAAACTTTAGTATTTTAAGGGTCTCGGGCTTGGGTGTTGCAAAACGGCTCACTAGCGCCCCCTACAGAGTTGGAAAAATGTAGCCCGTCGCTCCGGTTTCACCTACATATATGAAATTTGGCAGACAGATGTAACATGTGGAGACACACAAAAAAGACTCCTGGAGGCATGCCCAAAACTCAACAGGAAGTCAGCCATTTTGAATTCAATGTGCCATTTTTAGGGTTTTATAGACCGTGTACTTTAACGAACTCCTAGACATTTAATCAGATCGACTTGAAATTTGGTCAGGACCATCTTAAGGCCTTGAGGATGAAGTTGTAGTAACTCCGCTGTACATGGTCCGATCTGCCCCATATTTCTCAGGCATGATAAGGGTCCAGTCTTGAGGACATTTACATGCAAAAATAGACTCATAGCCAGGCCCCAAGACATTAGCCACGCCCCCTTACATAACTCATGAACCATTTGTTCTAGACTTTTGTGGGAGGTGTCATATCACTCAACAGAGTTCCTGTTAAGTTGATATTGTTATCCCGCCCCCTACACATTAGCCACGCCCCCTTTCATAACTAATGAACCGTTTGTCGTAGGGTCTTGTGGCAGGCGTCATTGCACTCGCCAGAGTTCCGGTTTCACTATGCCTGACCGCGTCGATCGGCGTCCCGCCAGTACCCCCGACGCACAGGAAGGTGCGAGGGCCCGTTCATCGCTGCTTTAATCATTATAGAAATCAATCAACACAAAACAATGACAGATATTGTCCAGAAACCCTCACAGGTACTGCATTTAGCATAAAACAATATGCTCCAATCATAACATGGCAAACTGCAGCCCAACAGGCAACAACAGCTGTCAGTGTGTCAGTGTGCTGACTTGACTATGACTTGCCCCAAACTGCATGTGATTATCATAAAGTGGGCATGTCTGTAAAGGGGAGACTCGTGGGTACCCATGGAACCCATTTCCATTCACTGATCTGGAGGTCAGAGGTCAAGGGACCCCTTTGAAAATGGACATACCAGTTTGGAAATTTAGTGTAAGTTGGGAGTGTTATTTAACCTCCTTCATTACAAGCTAGTATGACATGGTTGGTACGGATGGATTCATCAGGTTGGGTTAATGTGTTAAAGAAATTAGTGGTGTTAAAATTAATTTGAAAAGCTGAAAGCTTCCAAAGATACCAAATACTTTATCATTGTCGACACGTCCACTGTTTCTGTAGTAGAGGAGACATCATATGCCATGTACGCAACCGCTAGATGTGAGATGTGAGATAAACTCTTTATTTGACCCAGGATTTAAAAGGAACTGTTTACTGTTGCTTTAAAGGACCAGTGTCCTTTAGGGACCATCAGGGGGATCTATTGGCAGAAATGGAATAGAATATTAATAAGTATGTTTTCATTAGTGTATGATCACCTGAAACTAAGACTGGTTGTGTTTCTGTTACCTTAGAATGAGTCCTTCATATCTCCACAGGGAACAGGTCCTCTCCAGAGTCCTCCATGTTTCTACAGGAGCCCAGAATGGACAAACCAACCTCTGGCTCTAGAGAGAGACTTGAACGTTTTTACCTGAAGGCCACCGTAGTTCTCCGACACGCTGGTGAAACTGTGTTTTGAACGTAAACGACAAACATGGCTGCTGTTAGTACTCACAGCTGTCAGGATAGCAGCTGGTGGAAGACTCCGGTGAAGCACAACGAGTGCACGGACAGAGTACACGCAGGTATACAGGCAGGTAGCCCGCCCAACCAGATTACAGTCCTGTGACGGCCACAGATACCACATTTGTTTTTTTTTCTGTCAGAGCATTTGATTTATTGATTGCTGTCAGGATGTCATGATATTTTCAACATACTGTATATAACAGAGAATATTACTGACCAACCAGCTGTAGACTGTAGTCTCTGAGACATACTGTATATAACAGAGAACATTAAGTAGACTGTAGTCTCTGAGCAGGTCTTAGACAACAGCAGACGGAGCACCACGTTGATCTCGCTCTCCTTTTTTCAAGTTCATATCTGGATAGGCAGCGGAACTTCTCATCAGAAGGCACATACAAGTACAAATAAATCCCTAATGAGTTGAAAATGCAACACACATTCATGACCTTAAATCAAAGAAAGGAAACCTGGAAGGACAAAGTCTTTAACGGAGTCTCATAAAGTTGGTGGATCAGTAACAATTTTGGCTAAAAGAATATTCAAACGTCCCATAAAATAGTAATAAAAACAGAATTAGTTGAGAAACTGTCCCTCCAAAAAAAAGAAAGAAAACCCCCAACTAATCCACATCACATCAAAAACAGTCTGTTACTTTATGGTTTTGGTCTGCTGATGAGTGTCCATCCATCCTTCAGTACTTCAGTCCCAGGCAGACAGACACTGTGTGTCCTGACTAACAATAGGCTACCTCTACATGCACACACTGACCTTGTTACCTGAAGTTTCAGTTACCCTCCACCTGTCCCTCTCCATCGCCCAAACAGCACCACAGTGACTGTTGGTCACCAGCAACATGAACCACAGCAGGTCCACTGATGGTTACTGTGCTCAACATCTGGACTGAAATGTTGGAAATCTTGGACATCAGAATGTTTGGAGGGTATTAACGCGTCTGATTATCAGATAAATGACCTTAAACTGGCTTAGTGTTACCCGGGTGGGACTGAGACATGTAGAGATAGCCTGAGTCCTGCTCATAGTGGCAGCTCTGTACTTCCATCTGGGGGAGGCTGAGGAGAGCTGCTGCTTCTCTCCGGCTCTGTTGCCGAGTCCTCCTTCCTGTTGTCCTCCTTCCTGTCGTCCTCCTTCCTGTTGTCCTCCTT
Source organism: Sebastiscus albofasciatus (assembly GCA_916701655.1). NCBI lineage: Eukaryota > Metazoa > Chordata > Actinopteri > Perciformes > Sebastidae > Sebastiscus > Sebastiscus albofasciatus. Next base: position 10,322 of record CAKAOI010049124.1, read on the forward strand.
CCCGTCGTCCTCCTTCCTGTCGTCCTCAGCTTTCTGTTTCTCTGCCTTGGTCTTGAACCTCAGCCCGTGGCCTGTCAACCAAAGGTTGGATTATTTTCAGTTAACTGCAGCAGAGGTAAAACGCAACAATCTTTTTCCCATCGGTCTGGACTCTGGACCGTAGACTGGATATAAAGACGGACGACGCGTCTCCACTTCCTCCCGCTGGACAGGAGTGAAGCCTAAATATGAAGTGGGTTGACCTTTAAGGTGAGCTGACCTTTAAGGTGGGTCGACCTTGAAGGTGGGCTGACCTTGAAGGTGGGCTGACCTTGAAGGTGGACTGACCTTGAAGGTGGACTGACCTTTAAGGTGAGCTGACCTTGAAGGTGAGCCGACCTTGAAGGTGGACCGGCTATTTTAATTAATTTAGTGGCTCAGAGTTGCAGGCGCTGAGCGCGACACCCAGTGGTAAAATTGAGTATACCGGTCCAGCCCGGTGTTGTGGCTTCATATCAAACCGGTTTGAAAATGTTAACACCGTCCCAACTTTACTTTGAACCATGACCTTGAACCCCCAAAAGCAAAACTAATCAGATATATATTAGTGATTAAAGAATCAGCCCAGAACTCATTAGCACAATTTGCTGACAGTGTTGTGTGTGCGTGTACTGACTTGGACAGTCTGCCACCTCCTTGAAGGCCTTCTTCTTACAGCAGCCTCGACACAGGTTGAAGACGCATTTATTTCCCTGCAGAGCAGCAGAAACCGGATCAGGAAACGCTCCCTGATTCTTTGGTGAGGTTGAATACAGCACATACACGATGTCATGTACCAATGACAACGTCTTCAATCCACACACTGACCTTTGGGTTCCCACACTGCTCACACTTGATGTACTTGGCTGTGGGAGGAAAGAGGATGGACACTTTTAGTATGCTACTCGTCTCAGAGAGGAGCTGGGCAGTTTGAGGTGAAAGTGGCGGGTGAAACTCACGCTTCTGCTCAGGAGAGAAGTTCTTGTTGGGGTTTCGGGATCTCTTCTTCTGCTTGTTTTTGGAGAGTGTGTCAGCCGTTCCATCCGAGTCCTCCAGTGCCCTCTTCTGACACACCGCCTTCTTCACCTCTGAACCCTGGCTGTTACCGTTGGCAACTGGCTCCTTTGGCCTGGAAGGCATCGTCGGTAAGATCACTACATTAGACGACCAGCGCTCAGGATTCTTCACTGGTGTCAATCAAAGCTCACTTCTTGGACAGTTAGTGTTCTTTGTGTATAAGTGTATATCTGTCCATATAGAAGTGTAATGTGTCCTACCTGCTGAGAGACTCTACGGATGTATGAAAGATTATACAGAGAAACATGAAAGAACAAAGAGTAGTGACTCACGCTGGTCTGACATAAGGCTGGCAGATCCAGTGGGGGAACGGCAGGCCGCTGTCCTTCTCCTCCACACCCATTCCTTTGGCTATCTCCTCCTACACACACACACACACACACACACACACACACACACACACACACACACACACACACACACACACACACACACACACACACACACACACACACACACACACACACACACACACACACACACACACACACACACCATCTATTAAAGGGCTCTATGTCACTCTGACAAGCTGGATCTTTGCTTCTCATGTTCCCTTAAAGCTGGGGAGGAATTTTATTTTTGGCATCACTGGTCATTAGAAAGACGACACAGTCTAAAGTGTGGTAGTGACGTTCAAACGGGATCGAAAGAATATCCGTCTCTCACCGTTGACTACCGTATACACCAATCAGCCATAACATTATGACCACCTGCCTAATACTGAGTAAGTCTCCCTGACCCGTGGAGGCATGGACTCCACTAGACCTCTGAAGGTCTGCTGTGGTATCTGGCACTGAGCCGTCAGTAGCACATCCTTTAAGTCCTGGAAGTTGCGAGGTGGGGCCTCCATGGATCGGACTTGTTTGTCCAGCACATCCCACAGATGTTCCATCGGATTGAGATCTGGAGAATTTGGAGGCCGAGTCAACACCTCCAACTCACGTGCCCATTGAACAACCTATCCAAGCACAACACACCACTGCTCCAAACCTCTTCATCGATGGTTTCTCCGTTCCATTCTCCACCCACGTCAAGAGCCTTGGGGTCACCCTAGACAGCACCCTCTCCTTTGCACCCCACATAAAATATGTCACCTGGACTGCTTTCTTCCACCTCCGCAACATCTCCAGACTCCGCCCATCCCTGTCTCACTCCAGCACAGAAATCTTGGTCCAAGCCTTTGTTACATCCCAGATTGACAACTGCAACGCTGTCCTCTCTGGCCTTCCCACCAAATTGCTCAACAGACTTCAAATCATTCAGAACTCAGCCACCCGGATCATCACCCGCACCAGATCTTCCGACCACATCACCCCTATTCTCATCCAACTATACTGGCTCCCTGTTCAGATAGAGAGAGGAGAGAGGTTGTGTTTTCAAATTCTGGTGTTTTTTGTTGTTTCTTTGCCTTTTCCAATAAACTGCCTCCCCCAGCTCTAAAGGACCAGTGTGTAGGACCAACTGAGTTCCCTCCGCCCACCCAACAAGTCTTCACAAGCGTGTCAGAGAACTACGGTGGCCTTCAGGTAACGTAAAAACGTTAAAGTCTCTCTCTAGAGCCAGAGGCTGGTTTGTCCGTTCTGGGCTCCTGTAGAAACATAGAGGACTCCGTGAAGAGGACCTGCTCCCTATGGAGATATGAAGGACTCATTCTAAGCTAACGGAAACACAACCAGTCTTAGTTTGATGTGATGTGGTGAGGTGTCAAAGTTTCTTCTGATGGTAGATGAGGTGCTCTTTGTTTCAGGTGAGGCGTGGTGCCGCTACTATAACACGCTGCTAGATACACCGTAGGTGTAAATGCAGCGTAAAAGGCCTGTGATGACATGTCATTATATACAGACTACATGTTAATACCAGGTGGAGACGGGACATAGTGCACTAGCCAATGAATAATCCTGCTTATTGTCTTACAGTAGGACTCCACTCATTGCATTGAGCATGGTGTTGTTGTAGTGAACTGTTGGGGTGTTCTTTCCCCTGACTGCTGTCTGACAGAGTACAGACTACGATCTGTACTTGTAAAAGGTGGATGCAATAGGGATCATTCAGAGCAGTTCAAAGTCTGCCAGACTTTCGTTTTACCTCCCTCCGAACGGTGCTGCTGAGCATTTAGCTATGAAACCACAGATTCACTCAGTCCACTCCATCAGTGGAGCAGATGTAATTCTACTGTTTGCTGTTACCTGGCAGCGCAGCCTCAGCTGTTGGCTAACACCGGCCAAACCCTCGAGGGTCTTCACCTTGGCCAAGTCTTCTCTCAGGTCCTGGTGGATCTGTAGCCTACACACACACACACAAAACGCGCGCACACACACATTACAGATGTATAATCTGACACTATTGTGGATTCTGTGTAAAAAAAACAAACAAAAAAAAAACCGCTAGATTAAAATTCATCATGTGATCCCAGAATACAGTACACACACTATATGGACCGACAGTCAGCTACTGATTCTTGAGTTCAGGTGTTTCAGCCACACCCATGATCTAACAGGTGCATTAAATACAGCACCGAGCCAAGAAACCTCCACAGACCAACATTAAGAAGAGCTCAGGCTTCATCTGAAATCACATACTATATTCATACTATACTATACTATACTACACTACACTACACTACATACTCTACAGATAGCACTATCATACTATATTCATACTATATTCATACTACACTACACTACATACTCTACAGATAGCACTATCATACTATATTCATACTACACTACACTACATACTCTACAGATAGTACTATCATACTATATTCATACTATACTATACTACACTACATACTCTACAGATAGTACTATCATACTATATTCATACTATACTACACTACATACTCTACAGATAGCACTATCATACTATATTCATACTACACTACACTACATACTCTACAGATAGTACTATCATACTATATTCATACTACACTATACTACACTACATACTCTACAGATAGTACTATCATACTATATTCATACTATACTATACTACACTACATAGTCTACAGATAGCACTATCATACTATATTCATACTATACTACACTACATACTCTACAGATAGTACTATCATACTATATTCATACTATACTACACTACATACTCTACAGATAGTACTATCATACTATATTCATACTACACTACATACTCTACAGATAGCACTATCATACTATATTCATACTACACTACACTACATCTCTACAGATAGTACTATCATACTATATTCATACTATACTATACTACATACTCTACAGATAGTACTATCATACCATATTCATACTACACTATACTACACTACATACTCTACAGATAGTACTATCATACTATATTCATACTATACTATACTACATACTCTACAGATAGCACTATCATACTATATTCATACTATACTATACTACATACTCTACAGATAGTACTATCATACTATATTCATACTATACTATACTACATACTCTACAGATAGCACTATCATACTATATTCATACTATACTATACTACATACTCTACAGATACTTTTGTCTAAATAAACAGTATTTATCTTTTCAGATGCACTGAGCAGTAATTTACGTCGTCACTTCCTGAGTCTCTGTAACCATGGCAACCCACGCCAACCTCATGTGACCAAATCGACAGTCTGAATTAATTTAAAATCTATATTACACCTAGCAAAGTGACATTTTGTACTTACAGAGCTGTCCGTCAACCTCCGTTATGAATGTTGTCTTCACTACCGCATTGCATTGAGGGATATTTATGCCGCCGTAGTGTCCAGCGTTCCTTACTGTAATATTTTACTGGAAATAGTATGTAATTGGCGTACTTTGGGTTTCATTCTAAGGTTTCAGACATACTAAAATATCTCATACTGTTTTAGCTACTAAATATCACATTAGTGGAAATTCAGACGCAACCTCAGTCACTATAAACGTGTCACTGTCAGAGGATGCTCTGGAACTGCTTCTGGAAGCAACATCAGCACATGAACTGTGTGTCAGGACCAGAAATGTAGTAGTTGATACTAATACCAGTGAAATTCCATGATTCTCGATACCAATTCAATACCACGGTAAAACACAAAAACAATACAATAAATCCCATGTACTTCAACATACACCCCTTTATTACTATGCATACTGGTTTCTACTCATTTATTATCAATCCCTAATGATCCGCCTCAAGTTTACAAGATTACATTTGAACACATCATGATAAGGTTATAATTTACCTCCGCCCAATACTCATTTTTACTGAATAGAGCTTGAACGCATTATAATGTAACTGGGCTATCAAAGTTAACGCGATAATAACACGTTAACGCAAATTTGTTTTAACACCACTAATTTCTGTGGCATTTAACACATTAACGCAACTTGTGATTTTAAGGCTGTAGTGACTCAGTTTTAAAGCTAGAGTGAAGATACTGGTATCATAGTAAACTATAAACCTGATGAATCCATCGGTACCAACCAGGTCATACTAGCTGGTCATGAAGGAGGTTAAATAACGCTCCAAACTGACACTAAATGTTGGCGAGGAAAAACTGTCATGTCCATTTTCAAAGGGGTCCCTTGACCTCTGACCTCCAGATCAGTGAATGGAAATGGGTTCTCTGGGTACCCACGAGTCTCCCCTTTACAGACATGCCCACTTTATGATAATCACATGCAGTTTGGGGCAAGTCATAGTCAAGTCAGCACACTGACACACTGACAGCTGTTGTTGCCTGTTGGGCTGCAGTTTGCCATGTTATGATTGGAGCATATTGTTTTATGCTAAATACAGTACCTGTGAGGGTTTCTGGATCAATATCTGTCATTGTTTTGTGTTGTTAATTGATTTCCAATAATAAATATATACATACATTTACATAAAGCAGCATATTTGCCCACATCCATGTTGATAAGAGGATTAAATACTTGATAAATCTCCCTTAAAGTTACATTTTGAACGGATAAAAAATATGCAATTTATTTGCGATTAAACATGATGAACTATGGACAATCATGCCATTAATCGTGATTAAATATTTGAATCACTTGACAGCCATAATTGTAACTCAATGCAACCTCCGTTAACGTCAGTAGCTCCGTTATTTAGCCAAGCAGGACTGTGCTAACAGCTGACGTGAACTCGCTCTCCTGACCATTTCAACAGATTTGTTGTTCACAATGTGGCAATATCAGGAAAATATTCTATCGTCCCCGGGACACCAGGACGCCGTTAGTGTCGAGCCCCGATCCCTGTACGGAACCTGAAGTACCTGTGCTACTGTAGAAAAACAAGTACCATCAGATTTTCAGAAATTTGCCGTCAAAACTTGGACCCAAAGTATCGGTTCTCGTGACATCCCTAATTGATATCAGCCTCACTGTTTATTGTTCACTCTCTACAGCTGTGTCAGAGCTGGATTAAGTTACTGCTAATGCTAATGCTAACCCTACATACGTGTATGTAGGAACACAATGTAGGTTACACTGTAAACAGATACACCAGCTGCTCTTCTGTTGTAGCTGCACAACGAGTAGTAGCGTAGTACTGAACCACACTGGCTGTTGCCACAGTAACCACGGGTGTTGCCACAGTAACCACGGTTGTTGCCAAATCAACCGGGAATGAAATCTTAAGGATTCTAACTTTAATGGAAGTTTGTCATGTTTCAAGCCTTCAGGGATGTAGACTATCTTGGACTAACAGCATGGAGACAGTTGTCCTGTATTCCAGGTGTAAGGTACATGCATACGAGAAACATACGTGTGGTGCCAGAGCTTGAAGAGGTGGGCTCGTACGTAGGACAGAGTGCAGGGGGGATGCTGCTTCACCACCTCTAGATATTCCTCTGCCATCTCCCACACTGGGGGGCTGCATCCTTCAAACAGTGCTGGGTTGTGGAGGTTCCCCTCTAAAAATGATACAAAGATGAGCACAGACATTAGCTTCAAAACAATGCATATCCTGAGCACAAATGTACATTCTATATATCACCTATTAATACCACTGAACTAGTAAAAACAGTGTGTATTGAGACATTGTTAACCTGCACTCATGACTCCCTGCACTCCTGTCTCCTGGATGCAGTGCTCCACATCACTCAGGTGCTGGATGTTTCCATTTGCAAACACTGGAATATTTACTGCCTTCCTGCAGCAAAAACACACCAAACAGGAGTCATTTGGTTATAGCATAAAGGAGTAGTAATAATTATTAGTTTGAGAGCGTTGGATGAGCTGGTCAAGTGTCTATGTCTCAGATTAAATCTAGGACATGTGAAGAGTTAAACCAGGTGGTGGTAGCTCACCGTACTGCCATGATGTGCTCCCAGTTAGCGATACCTGTCATGGCTCCTTTCTGGTCTTTGGTTCTGCCATGCACTGTCAGCAGCTGGAAGACATTTGACAAAACCAAATGTAGAACTAGTTTTTAACATATTTCTAATGCTTCCTGAAACTGGCAGATTTTACAGATAATTATAAATTAAATTAAAAATAAGCTCCATATTCGACATGTTTAAAAGGACAGTTAACCGATCTCTGTTTGGTGAAAGACTGATCACACCTGACACCCAGCTTTCTCCAGCATCTGGGCATAGCGGACCGTCTTTTCCATCTCCTTGAACACACGGATCTTGCATGTGATGGGCACCGAGAGCTTTTCATTGGCTAACCTGACTGTAAAATAAGAGGGAAATGTTAGGTGACAGTAAAACTGCCGATTTTTTTTAAATTTACATTTTGACAGAGATCATCCAGAGTCCTACAATAAGTTAAAGGCAGACGTACCCATTTTCTCTAACAGCTCCCACTCATCTTGTAGGAAAACTCCATAGTGCCCTTAGAAACAAGCATCAATACAGGTTAGTTTTACCATCACTAAGGCTGCGAGGTTGGCATCAGTGTCTGATACAACCACTTGGTCTGACCAACGTCAGAATTCGGGGGTTCATTTCTGTAGAAACCAGTGGTTAACTCTGGGTCTGAGAAATGAAGCCAATGCTGAAGAGCCTTAAACCTGCATCGTCTCTAGCAGCCGGCAGGGCGCGACTCCTCTGGTTCTATAGAAGTCTGATAGAAAATTCTCCTACTTCTCTCTTGATTTATTCCCTCAGTAAACATTGTAAACATGAGTTTATGGTCTCAATCTCTAGTTTCAAGTCTTCTTCAATACAGCATGATGTTCATTTAGTAAATGATGGTCCCATTTAGAGTCAGATAGACCATAAAGCAGGGGATATTTTAGGGCGGGGCTACCTTGTGATTGACAGGTCGCTAACACGGCGTTGTCCGGTCTGGGAGTTGTCCGTGTTTTCATCTTAGAACTTTAACCCCTTCACAGTTTGTTTTCACTTCATCAAAGTTAATTGTAACATTTTGGGCGCCTAAAATGTCTTATTCAGTGTTCTTAGCTCCGCCCTCTCCTGTCACTTCTGGTTGCAAAAACCAAGATGGCGACGGACAAAATACCAAACTCAAGGCTTCAAAACGGCAGTCCACAAACCAATGAGTAACTTCGCGGTGACCAGGTCCACTTCTTTTACACCGGTAGAAACTGTGCGTACCTCTCTTAGCGATCATCTGCGGACAGCCCAGGTTGAGGTCGATGGCATCGCAGTAGTCCTGGGCCAGCAGGGCCGCCTGAAGGAACACCTCTGGATCGTTGGCACAAAACTGACACACAGGGAATGCAACACTGTGATTTACTGGCATTACATGAGGAACAACATTGATGTAAGAAAAAACAATGTCAATGGAAATCCACATAACATACCCTGTGACAAGATAATAAACATGCTGGGAAGTGTTCCAGTCTACCACCAATAACAACCTGTAGATGCTGTGTACTGTGTGGATCCTCACCTGTGTGATGAGAGGTCTGTCCTCCTCACACACCTCATTGTAGAGGTTCTCTCTCCTGTAGTTGGCATCACGAACAAACACCTGAGCATGCAGCATGGGGGTGTAGCAGAGCTGAGCGCCGTGCCGGCGGCTCAGCAGGCGCCAGGCCAGCTCGCTCTGGTCCACCATGGGTGCCACCACAAAGCGTGCTTCTTTCAGGGTCTTCCTCCAAAACTCAAAGCCCTGGAGCTTGGCCATCACAGCTGACTTCATTATAGACTCTGCAAAAAGGTGGCACACAATGGACAGCTGAGGAGAGGTACTTCAAGAAATAAAGTGTGAATATACACTTACAGATTTTGTTGTAGCACCCACTCGTTCCATCAAATTCAATAAATAAATAAAATAAATGTCATCAAATATAGCAAAAATAACATTTAAAATCAATGTAGCCATTAATTAATGGATAAAATGTAAAATTGTTATTTCAGTTTTAATTTGCTTCTTTATTTATTTATCATCGTATTAATTCCCTTATTTATTTACTCTTGTTTCATTTTTCCTTTTATTTATTTATGTATTTATTTTTGTTAAATTTAAAATGTAACCATTTATTTTTGCATTTATTTTTTATTTATTTCATATTTATTTTTAAATGTATGTATTTATTTATTTCTGCACATTTGTCCCTTTGCATTTCACCCCTTATTTATTTCCCCAAACTTAATTTCTGTATTCTTTTCTTTTTATATTTCTGCCTCATTATGCAAATGAGGGGCCTGTCACTAATAAAAATAAATAAAAGGGAAAATTAAACAGATAAGTAATAAATAAGGGAATTAATACAAAGATAAATAAATAAGGAAAAAATTAAAACCGAAATATCAATTTATGTCACATTTTATCAATTAATTACTGGCTACACTTATTTTTAATATTATTTTGCTATATTTAATGGCATATTTGTTAATTTATCGAGTCATTTATTTATTTATTAACTTATTCTCGATTTTGGCAGCTTCCGTCCTGTATATAAATATACATATATATATATTTAGATATAGTCTAGCCATTTTCTCTTTATTTTGATACTTGATACAACGTGGTTACTTTACTTAGTATTCATTTTTTTTCTCTGTTGTTAGCTTGAATCTATATCTATAGATATGTATATGTGTCATTGAGCAGAGCTTAGCTAAGGTTCCACTTAGAGCAGAGCTCCTGATGGAGCTAGCAGCGACTCACTAGCTTCACTAGCTCACTTGTATTACCAGCTAACTCTCCCAACGTTACAGAGAGAAGCTGACAACTCATTCTTCTTTGTTGTTGGTTTTGGATGTTTGTGTCTCTGACTTTCTACCGTCTGCCTCAATAGTTATCAGCATATGATTATTAGCATTAGATATGCCCAGGATTATTGTTTTCAACTGGATTGTAGGCTGCTGCCAGGGACCAGGGATGCTAATGGTGTCATATTGACAGTAATGTGTATTCATATATTAATATGATCTGTCCCTGAGATACAAAGTGAATCAAAGAAGATCTCGATGTGTTAGCCGAGTCTGAGCTGTGGTGCCATGTAGCTAGCAGAGCTACCTGTAGTCACAGTCACCGTTACCGTTACACAACCTGTCACCTCTTCTCAGCATGCACTAACGTTACTCACGGTACCGGTACCGGCACTCATCAATACAGCGTTACATCACGACAGTTTGTTGTTTCACCTGGAATACTGGCAGCTTTGGAGAGAGGACTCCTGGCGCAGCACGGTCCACATGGGTGCAACAACGAAATAGCACCGGTGGAAAACCTTTCCTTCCGGCCTTCATGTTCTTCTTCTTCTTCTTGGGAATAATGGTTGCGATCCATCTAATCTGTTGTGTTGTCGCCACCTTCTGCTGTGGTATGTATATATATATATATATATATATATATATATAAAAACTGGGAACAAAAAGTTAGTAAACTTGTGCTTGGTGGATTATTTCTCTGTTGTTACAATGCTAATGGTCATTGTATTCTACATGGTTGGAAAGCCTGTTTATTTACCTTCACAGGGATGTCCAAGTTGTAAGGATCATGCATTTGTGGGATGAGCAGCACAGCTGATTATGTGGGGAGCGCCCAAGAAAAATGTTCCAAAATGCTCTGCCAATGGTAACCAGTGTATTCTCATAAGGCTACCAGGAAGCCTGCAGTGGCACCTCAACCCAATTCAACACTTGTGGGATCAGCTTGGGCGTGCTGTACGTGTTAGAGTGACCAACACAACCACGCTGGCTGACCTGCAACCAATCCTGGTTGAGGAATGGAACGCTATCCCACAGCAACGTGTGACCAGGTTGGTGACCAGCATGAGGAGGAGGTGCCAGGCTGTTGTGACTGCGTATGGATCTTCCACCGCTACTGAGGCTCCTGACGGTGGATTAAATGAATAAAGTGTAAAACAGCCAATATGTCTTGTTTGTTCCTTGTTACTGATAGAGAGTTCAATCATCCAATCTACCAAACAACTCAAAACAAGAGTCAACACCAACAGGAGAATACACTGTTTACCATTGACAGAGCATTTTGGAACATTTTTCTTGGGCGCTCCCCACATAATCAGCTGTGCTGCTCATCCCACAAAT